>PQXH01000029.1:0-271788 GCA_004786125.1 Botrytis tulipae
CTTCTTCTTCTTCTTCTTCTTCTTCTTCTTCTTCTTCTTCTTCTTCTTCTTCTTCCTCTTCTTCTTCCTCCTCTTCCTCATGTTCATTCCCCAACGCCTCCCTATTAATTTGCTCTCTCCTAACAGCATCCAACTCAGCCGAAGCTCTCGCCGACTCAGCCCTCAACCTAATCCTATGCACCTCCAACTCCGCATCACTCAAACCTCTAGCAGCACGCGTTCTAGACGCGTTGGTCCCCCCAAATACGCCAGGGCCTTGCGGAGCCACTATAATGGCCGCAGCCCCCGCAGCCGCACCAGCCAACCCAATACCCACCGGTCCCACCAACAACGGCGCAATACGTTTCGGGCCACCGGTCCCTCCCCCACGGGGAACATTCGCGACAGGAGGCACTCCTTGCGCGGGTATAATAATGGCACCAATACCCTGCTGAGCAATACCGATGGCCACACCAGCTAAATCACCCAGCTGGCCACCGAAATTATTCGCAGGCGCCATGCCCGGAATATCAGGAGCATCTTCGGCTTCTGCTTGTAGGTGAGCTACTGCGTTTTGATGCTCTATTTAATCTCGAATTAGCTTCAACTTCGAATTTTCCTCTCCAATTTGCGTGGCTATTTAAAAGAGAGAGAGAGAGAGAGAGAGAGAAGAATGGAAATTTACCATGTCTCAACGAACATCTACTCCCCTGCCCCCCATAATAGCAATTCGTACATGCCTCTTTGAAATGGCCATCAGCCACCACACAGTCGGTAAACGGGCCATTTCCCTTTCTGCAATTAGTGCAAGGACGTGCTTGGAGAGTACCGACTTGGGTTGCTAGCCATGCTTCTTCGTTTAGAACGCGACGGGGTCCGACGAGCAGGTTGCGGTTGGGACGCAGAGTTGTGTTGCGGAGGATGGGCAGTAGCGCGAGGGTGTTCATGGAGGCGGTGATTCGACTGGCTGGAGCGCCGTTGATTACTGTATTGGAAGGTAAGTTTTGGAGGTTTAAGGGAGGAGTTGGGGGGAAGGTGGAATTAAAAGAGTAGTCAGAGTGAGATTGATGTGGGAGATGAAACGTAAAGTTGGATTTTGGCAATAATTTTGGCAATAGGACCGAGCGATATGCAGTCAAAAGAATAAGTCTACTTACACGTTCCTGCCGGGGGCCCGGTGGAGGAGGAGGTGGTGGTACACCAGCCATGACTATTTATATATGTATGTTCAAGATAAAAGCTCAAACTAGTTTGGAAATACGTATGACTTTGACAGCAATGGGCAAGAGCAGAATGACATAGACGCCTCTTGAATGCGCGAGAGACACACAATCTGAACATAGCACAATCGCTCCTTTGTTTAGCACTTAAGACGCTACCTTTAATGATTCTTCGCTACCCTTTGTGAGAAGGGATTTGAGAACTAGGACATTGTGAAGTCGTCTCTTTGTGTAAAGGCCGCAAATGGATAGTATGCCATAGGCGCAGTCTGAGAATCTGCTAATCAGAACGAAGGTTAATTGATTGCAAGTCATTTGCTAACTGTTTATGCGAACCAAACGAGCTCACTTGTGGGGATTTATGGTGAATAACACATCCACAACCGAGGAGCACACTCCATTATCAAATGCTACGAAAGCCTTGAGGCCAATTTGAATATTATAACAATCTGATCCTGACATTTATAACTGTGAAGCAAAAACAAAAGAGAACAAAAAGAAAAACTAAGAGATATCAATTTCCAGTGCAATGCTACGCTATGCACCCAATCCAGCCATACCATCCGAAAAAACTTAAAAGATCTAGTATCATAAACAATGACAAAAGAATGCCCCATCCATATGTATGTATATATTCAGTTTATACATGCATACAAGCACAGCCCTTTGTCTTTCCACCACTTGTGAAATTGAGCCGTGTATGCGATTTAGAACGATGGCAATTCTCCTCCTGCCCTGTCTTTTCTATCACAATATCCAACGTTTGGAACTTTATCACCACCACTTGTCCAGCTGATGATGGTCAAGGCCGTAGTATATACCATGACAATCAAGCCAAAGATACAAAGCATGATATCTGCCCCTTTGCGGAAACGTGTTTTAGCTACACCTCGATAATGTAGCATGGGCTAATGAAAGGTTAGTCTCTTGATTCTGGGGCTAAAAGTATGTGTTTTAAATTTGAATTTGTTGATGAAATCAGAGGACATACCGGATATATGAATACTAGTGGAATACAAGCAAAACTTCCCACAATTGAAACAAATTTATCTAAATCGTTGGAGCCAACGTATGCAATGGATGCGCACAGGGCAACGACGAAGAAGCGGAAAACATTCTTTTGCCATTTGATATAAGGGTTGTATTTTCCACTTTTGGTAAAGAGCTCATTCTCCGTGATTCTGATGGCCGGGAAGATCTGTAGAGGGGTTGACAAAAGAATAGCGCACGAATAGAGGAATTGAACACCATTGACCATCTTGTCGTTCTGTGGAAGATTCAGAAGAACAACTGTCTCTATGTGGGAACCAAATGCAGCGTAAGAAAGAGCACCCATAGAGATGAATACTACGCTGATGATGATCATAACTATACCGAGAACAGGAGGAAACTTCTTTGGATTCTTCATTGATTCTTGAATAGGAATGATCAAGCCAATTCCTTCGAATGTGAAAATGGCGGTGCCAATGAACAACGTCCAGTCTTGCTGGTTGAAATTGACGATGTCAGAAATACCACCTTGTTTCACGATTGTGAAAATGTCGTAATAGTAGAGATATACCAAGCCGACAAGAATAAAGGCATCTGCTATGAGCGCGGTAAACCCGAGCTTGCTAATGTCGCGCAAAAGAGAGAATGGCAAGAAAATAGCCATTTGTAGCAAGATCAACCATGAAACCTCCCAGTGAACTCTGCAATTAGTCACAGCTGCTATAAAAGCTTGCAAGTTCTCTGACGTGAATACGATATATGCAGCCACAAATCCCATCTGACTAATGACAATCGATGTAAGAATGACAGTTCGCATCCATCTCCCATAGAGAACACCTCCCATATCTCCGAAAGACGCCTCAACCTTTAGTCGCGTGTTGACGAGCAACACGAAGCAGTAATAACTCAAAGCTGCGACGAGAAGAAGGATGATGTTACTGAAAAGCATTCCGCCGTTGAGATACGCCTTAGGTAGGAACAACACGCCAGTACCCACAAAAGATTTAAGCAACAGCAACGAAGCTTGAAAAGGTGTAGTATTTCCTTGTGGTGCGCGCTCCTTGCGCTTTCTTTTTCGGCGACCGGGTGTAAGCAGAGCACTATTCTCCATAGGCTCTCTATCCTCATCACTACCTTCACCATAATCATCAGAGATAGCATCCGATCCAAAGTATTCGTCAGGTCCGAGTACCTCATCGTCTTCTTCCAATTCTTCACCAGCAAAATGGCCGTAGATGGTTAGAAACTCGAGGAAATTGTTTGTAAATATTTTTGGCTGTCGTTGCGCGAGTCCTCCGCCTTCTTCTACATCTCTGCCATCAGGAGTTGGGCTCCCTGCTGCTCGACGTAGATAATTTCGTCTGAATCCACCTGGCAATTTAATTGTGCCTATGTCAAGTACTTCGTTCTCTGCTTCTGGTCGCGAGATGTGAAAGCTCTTACTTCTTTGAGATCGGCTTGCTCTGTGGGCATCTTCGGTCCATCTGTATATGGGCCTGGTAACATCACCACCTTGTAATCGCAGACTCGAGAATTCATCATCATCTAGTCCAGGCGCTATAGTTTCAATTGCCTGTTTTGATGTACTGGCCGGGGAGCCCACACGGAATGATGGTGACTGTCCGCTTGGACCAAAGATCCCATCAGCGGCACCGTCACCCCCTAGCTGCGAAGGCCCTTGTTGTACCAAATGTCTTTTTATAATTTCTGGGTCCTCGTAGGCTGTCGGGCCAGCCCATCCTTGCCCTCCTTGTACCGATCGCGGAAGAGAGCCATAATTACTATGCGCTCCTGTACTTTGTATTTGTTTACCGGCAGCGGCTGGTGATAATGAACGGATGGGAGGTGTTCCAAAGGTAGGAGGAGTCTGCCCGATAGAATTCGACAGCGCAGCAGCCAACGCGCTGATACCTGGACCAGGCGCATAAGATGCTGGACCACCTGCGCCAGCCAGAGGGAGAGGTGTAACACTCTCAGATGAATCTGCGGCGGCCTGATTCGGAGTAGGTATCTGTCGAACCTGTGGAGTGCCGTGATGGGAAGGTACTGGTGAAGCTAATCGGGCTGTTGATTTATCTCTCGAAGACGGACTTCCCGACCGCCCTCTAAATGAGCCTGCTGATGGTGACGAACTCATCGGAACTGGCAGAGGTCGTGAAGAGGAAGGAGGCTCGGACATGATGATATGAGATGAGGTCGGTGAAGAAGGTTGTAGATATATTATGATTGAAGAGCAGCAATTCGCTGGGTCTTATCTCATGATAATGGCCGTATTGTAATAATCCTGGTAAGACAACCTATGAAGGATGGGGAAGATGGAAATCTTCTTCGGCGAATTTCGTTAGCCTTGATATACAGTAGATGCCAACAGAGCCGGTGAATATTTCATGTGCTGTCGTAGGATTACTTACCAAGAATGAATATCAAAACAAATTTCTGATAGAGTACGATGTTATTATGTTGTCAGCTGCCTATCTCATGCTCATACTCAGCTCACACCAAGGTCTCCGGCTATCTTGCAAGATACATAAAATGGCCCTTGTCTTGTCTGAGAATCTCAAACATCCAACATCAACATCTAACGAATCGGGAGAGGTGCAGCGAGTAAGAAGACCCCGAAAAGAACGAACCAATTGAAATTCAAGAATGAAATGCTTTTTGTATGATATTTCGATTGGTCTATTGAATAGATAAAACAGTACGAGTAATGGAATAGTATTATACCAAGATATCTATCTATCTGGGTAATGATCTCTCATTCCTGTGGGCTGAGGAAAAGTAAATATCTAATGATAAAGTATGGACGGGCGAATTTCATATGAGCCATTTTATAACCTTATAACCTTATAACCACAACAAGTACAAATGGTAACAATAAGTATTCAGCTCTTTCCTTCCCTTCCCTTCCCTTCCCTTCTGCTCCTCTTCTTCCTCCCTCTCTCGAATCTCCTTTGTTCGAAACTCGTCCTGAACAATCATCTCACTGTTGTCACCTGTGTTCCTTGCCCTGCCACATGACGTCGAACGGCAATATCCTTGTTCTTGGCTTCACCATCTCTTAGATCTCGTATCTGTTAATGAGTGTATGAAAATACATACCTATGTACATGACATTATTTCTTTACTTAAATTAATAAGACATTGATTTGGAGGGGGGTATTGATATTGCCATTGGTTTTACTATCAATAATTGAGAATGCCCAATGCGGGCCAGGGAATTGACAGCGTCGGCGAATCTAGCACCAGCAAGCATGGAACCCAGTGTGAGGGTGAAGCTCCTGCTAGTGAATTCAACATTGGCAATGGAAATTCCTTAACCCATCAAGTGTTACACACATTTTCTAGCGATGCAACTGACAATAACCAAACACCGGACCCTCGAGAGGAACAGCATCAGGATCCATACTCTGTTGGTACTATGGGAGAAAATTCATTGACTGTCCAAATGCATAATGAGGCAGAGCGGAAGAAGAATGGTACAGCGATTCCTAGATCAGGGCTGGGACCTCGACCCATTGGTGGACAAGAGAAGTTGGGGATGTTTTCCGGTGTGTACGTGCCAACATGTCTCAATGTTTTGAGCATTTTGATGTTCCTGCGATTTGGATTTATTCTAGGACAAAGTGGGTTATTGGGCATGATAGGTAAGTCTCTGAATGCACAAGACCATAACAAACATTGACAGGACCCCAAGGTATGCTTGTCGCGTCGTACGTGATCAATTTTATCACTACCTTCTCTCTTTCCGCGATTGCCTCGAATGGGACAGTGCGCGGAGGTGGTGCGTATTACTTGATATCTCGTTCTTTGGGTCCAGAATTTGGAGGCTCAATTGGACTCGTCTTTTATCTGGGCTTCGTTTTCAATACTGGAATGAACGCCGTGGGTCTTATCGACTGTATCACGCTAAATTTCGGTGCCGACAATGGCAATTGGGCTCATATCTTGCCTGAAACAAACTGGTATTGCTACCTTTGGTCTACCGTAATACTCGTTCTGTGTACACTGTTATGCTTGGCTGGATCTGGGATCTTTGCGAGAGCTAGTAATGGGCTACTGGTTATTCTATTCATCGCCACATTGAGTATCCCACTTTCTGCATTGGTCGTTAGCCCTTTCGAAAGTCGGAATTTAGGTATTGAATACACGGGCATTAGCCTGCAAACACTATCTGGGAATCTTCTACCTCAGCTTACTAGAGGTGCCGCTGGCAGCCAAATCAATGGACGAGAGACTTTTCAGGATCTTTTCGGGATCTTATTTCCTGCAACCGGTGGCATATTCGCTGGGGCAAGCATGAGTGGTGACTTGAAGTCCCCGAGCAAAGCCATCCCAAAAGGAACTGTGTATGGCCTTATCACAACATTCTGCTTGTACACTCTAGTCATAGTAGCCATGGCCGCCACAGTGACTCGCTCATCGTTTCTCAGAAATACGAATGTGCTTCAAGAGACAAACATGTCAGGGTTATTAATCCTGGCAGGAGAAGTGTCCACTAGCTTATTCTCTGTGCTGATGGGAATTATTGGCAGTGCAAAGCTCCTTCAAGCAATATCAAGAGATAGCTTGCTACCTGGGTTTTCTATATTCAGCCAGGGAACCAAGAAAGCCGATGAACCTACTTTTGCCATCATTTTCACATTCATTGTCACCCAATTGACAATGCTTGGCGACCTCAATCAAATCGCCAGTTTTGTAACAATGACTTATCTTGTAAGTAAGATTTGGCGGACTTATGCGAAACTACAAGTCCCCCTTCTCCACACCCAGTCTCTGATTTAAGTTGCATGTTGCATCGATAATCGCGCTCGGCTGATGTGTGATATTGTATTCTGATGTATACATCTGTCATTTATGCCACTTTCTCAAGCTGTTTAATGTTCGTTTGTATATTTTGAGTGCAGCAGTGGCCAGGGTCATTTTTATACTAAATAATTGTTATGGGTAGCATCAGCTAACATTGTTAGATGACCTTTCTAGTCATGAACCTAGCCTGTTTCCTCCTTTCAATCGGTTCTGCACCTAATTGGCGTCCCAGTTTCCATTTCTTCAACTGGCAGACTGCTTTTGCAGGAGCAATATTGTCAGGGGTCGCAATGTTTTTTGTGGACGGACTTTATGCAACAGGATGTGTGGGCATGCTCCTTCTATTATTCCTCCTTATACATTATTCAGTAGAGCCAAAGAGCTGGGGAGACGTGTCTCAAAGTTTGATCTATCATCAAATTCGGAAATACCTCCTTAAGCTTAAACAGGAGCATGTTAAATTTTGGCGCCCTCAGGTTATCTTACTTGTCAATGACCCACGCCGACAATACAAGCTTATACAATTTTGCAACTCCATGAAGAAAGGTGGTCTGTATATCCTTGGTCATATTATTGTGACGGATGATTTCAGCCAATCCGTGCCAGAAGCTGTAAGTAGAGCTTCAATGCTTCATATACCATAAGAATAAGTCGTACTATTTAAGCAACATTTACTGACAACTGAGAGTAGCGTCGCCAGCAAGCAGCGTGGAACAAGTATATTGATTTCTCAAAGATCAAAGCATTCGTTAATATTGCCATATCTCCGGCTCTTGAGTGGGGTGCTCGCAATATTATTCTCAACGCAGGACTAGGAGGAATGCGGCCGAATATTGCAGTCATGGGATTCTACAATTTAGATGACCTTAGAAATGCTCAGCCTTTGATAGACATTTCGGAGCCATCTGAGCCTCCATCTGGCAATGCCAAGAAATTCAAGACACCACCTCGTTATAGGCGTCAGAACAGTAGGGAGAAGAAGATGCAAGGAGTGCTCCCAACTGATTTATGCCGGACCGAAGGCATGATGAGCGTAACAAGCTATGTCACTATCTTAGAAGATCTACTCTTCAAACTGCAAATCAACGTTGCAGTGGCCAAAGGTTTTCGAGATCTGGAATTGCCAGATACTGAGAACACCAAGAAGTATATTGATCTTTGGCCCATCCAAATGTCTGCTGAAATCGCAGCTGAAGGAGATGTAAAGCAAAATGTTTTGACCACCAATTTTGATACTTGTAGGATACACAATTTCTAAGTTCCCTTCTTTTGATGTCTTTGAGGTAGCTAACCATAGCAATAGACACTTTGATACTCCAGCTTGGTGTCATTCTAAACACTGTACCTGCTTGGAAAAAAGCATACAAACTTCGCGTGGCTGTATTTGTCGAATATGAAAATGACGTAGAAGAAGAAAGAGGCAGGGTAAAATCTCTACTCGAAAATCTGCGCATTGAAGCTGAGATTCTTGTATTTTGGTTGGCATCAGGAGATATTCCATCCTATGAGATCATCATCAATGGTGCAACCCCTGGCTCCAATCAAGTTGACGAGGTCGAACAATGTCTTAAAGGACAAGACTGGTGGGATGACATTCAGAAGCTTCGTGGGAATCATGGAGCTACCACATCTGCCGTGGTAGATCTGGCTCAGATAACGAACATATTTCATGCTGCCCCAACTTGGCCGGACGCATCATTTCAACAGGGTGCACGGTTTAGACATGTAAGCACTCGTTCGATCCATCTCTTGTTCTTTTAATTGTTTATACGTTTTTCCATCCTTGTACATTCATTATTGTCTGATGACGACTGACCTGATCTTGAAATGTTTCTTAGGCCGAACGATTTCTTGGACTCCGACGGCTGCTAAGAAAATCAAAGAAGCGACAGAATATGAGCAATCTGAAAGGCTTAGGTGTTAGTATGGGTATGCGATCTCAGAGATTAGAGCCCGATGTTATGAGCAGACATGCTAGTCAAGGAAGTGCTAGCGAAGATTCCGATAGTGATTCCGAACTTCAGACTGAGGAGCCGGAATCTGATGATGAAAGTGCAGCGAGTGAAGGAGACCTTGATGATTTCGAATCAGACAGCGATACCCATGCTGGAGAGATCAAACCAATTGCACGAAGAAGAAGCCATGGCGATAGCTTACGTGGTCCCCCCATATCTAAGCGGGCAGCGGGAGCAGAGGATCCAATTCCTCCTACGATTTCGAAATCTACAAGACAATCGATAATTGATACTTTCAATAAATCATCAGATGTATCGATGCCAACAGCTTCAGCGCCCGTTTCACCACCACGTTCACCTCAACCATCCGGTCTTCAGCCATCACCAGTTTTAGACTTCCCTGGCTCTGTACAATCATTGAAAGACTCACAAAAGCCACTCGCCGCTCCTGATTTATCAGCATCATCATCTCTCCTACAACCTCATAACCCAGGAAAGAGACCACCGATATCTAGACATGCGTCTACCCCGAAGTTCTCATCCAAACCAGTTCCCATGACCCGCGTGGCCACAGAAGACGGCCCAGGCCCTAGTATAATGTTCGCCGAAACACCCTCTCCACCAACCGCTCGCAAATCCGCTCATCGTATGCCATCCGCCTATCGTTCCTCTCCCTCTTTCGACCGGATTTCCGAAGCATCTAATTCTTCCAATCCTACCCGTAATCCTCCTTCTCCGACTCGGTCTTCATACTCTCTGCAATCTATTCCGCTAAGTTTCAACGATTTACCCTGTAGAGCACAACATCTGATTCTGAATCAGTTGATTAAGAGTCAAAGTGAGAAGACGGCGGTTATCTTTACTACTTTACCGAGTCCTGTTGAAGGAACGGGTGGAAGTAGGGAGGCGAGTGAGGGATATCTTGGGGATTTGGAGGTGTTGTGTGGGGGCTTGCCGCCAGTGTTGTTGGTGCATAGCAACAGTATGACGGTTACTGTTAGTTTGTAGGGAGTGGGAAATGGGATACTGAAGGGCAATACAATAGGCATTAGAGGGTCGCGCAAGGTGTATCGAATTGGGTATATGTGCATGTGGAATTGGAGTTAGGTGGGCATTATTTAGGGTTAAAGGATAAGCGATAGACATACATATAACAAGGAATACATTCAGGTTAAAATTATTTTAGACTCCTGCTATTTGTATCGAATGGTAGCTTCAGCCATTATACACGGGAAAGCATTTCAATCTCGCTGGATCATAACTAGAACATACAGCTTGATCATTGCTATCCCAAACGACCTCGGCGCAATAATAGTACTCTAAATCACTCCGATTTATTCCACCAAGAGTATCACAATCCCGCAGGGATCATTTGCCAGGTACAGAATCATCAAAACGGCGAGGTTATTATTTATCATTTCTTCATTATAATCAAAAGCAGTTATATTCCATGTCCCCATATCCCATATCCCATGATCATTCATATCCCTCTATATTCCGTATCCCGCTCTGTACTCCAAAGACCCCCCGCGTTTTGCTTTCTACAGGAAGTAAATTCTGTGAAAGGGCCTTATATATGTGTGATTCTTTTAGCCCCTTTAAACCCTGCTCTTGAACTTTGATACATATATAAGCAGTTTCATTATACATAACTCAAGTACAGAATGAGTTGTGTGCAACTTGTGGTCCACAAGTTTCCCCTTCTGTGACAAGCTCGGTTGTCGTGTGGTTTAATGGATTGCTGGAATTTGGCATTTGAGGTAGAGGGGCTTCCGATGCGTCTAGTAAAGATGTTGTTGGAGTAGTGAATTGTGACTTGGATTCATTTTCTGAATCGTTGGAGAAGTGGTATGAATCTTGGGTGTGGGATGGAGTAGTATTTATATCCAAGTCTTCGAGTAATCCTGGTAGCGATATGCATTCCTCTTCCATTGATGTGGTTGGTGATGATATGGGAGATCTATCGAAGGCGAAGAGAAGCTCCAAAAACATGTCCTTGTCTTCCCAAAAATCTGGAGGGCCTTCTTCTTCTTCTTCTTCTTCTTCGTCCTCACTTGGGAGGTAATATTCGTCGAAAGAGTCATCTTCAGAGTACGAAGAGCTTGAAACAATAGTAGACTCGCTGGCCAACTCATACTCATCATCGAGGGCGCGCACAATACTTGAGCGGCTACCAGACAACCATTGCTTGTTAGCTAAATCCTGTAAATATTTTATTTCAATTCCAGGCGAAGTAATTCGATAAGAAAGTTCCCAGGAAATACTGCTGGAGAAGGGTGATTTTTCGAGGAAGTGAAGCTGTACGACCAAAGAATAATAATAATCCGTCTCAACAAAATCCGCAGCAAAATGTTCATCAAAACCGTAATCCACCAAAGCATGGAAGATTACATTCAAGTAAACCTTTTCGTTGTATAGAGTCTTATAAAGGTGGCCTGGTAGAATGGAAGTGAAAAATGATGATGGGTTGTCGAAATCTACTCCTGAATCCTCAAAGTATTCAAGGAACGCCGCCCAGATAGCTCTATGGAATTGGGTATTCATGTCTGAGCTTTCGATCGAGGCAACTAAGTCTTGGAATAACAAGATGTTTTCGTTGAGATTCAGTTGGTTCATTATCTGTTTCAAATGAACATTGTCGTGAAGGTAATTAAGTATGCCTGGGCATGATCGAGATATATTACAATTACGGTCGGCCGCTCTTTTTATGCAACGGGTGAGATGAGTGCGGTACGAACTCCAAACTTCATCCGCACTTGGCCATGCTAGAGGCCACAATTCCTGGGTCTTTAAGAGGTCATAAACGGGACGTTTAGATCCATCAATTTGCACTTGCCAATCCAAGGTCTCCAAGCCATGTTCTTGAAGTGGGGCGTGGGTACTATTCTTGATTATGATTCGCGCTAAATGCAGCAGCGACTCAGTATCTGACTTTGAAGTTGGTGACAAAGTAGCTATGGTCATGAGCGGCGATTGACCAGCTGTATCCTCCTTTATTCTTGGCACTCCTGGATCCAGACCATGGTGCACCAATTCCTCAAAAACGGACAGTAGTCCTTCGATACCGCGCTGTGGGGGAATAGATCGATGCTTGAAAATTTCGATAATTTGGCGCAGTGTTAGGTCCAGAAGAGATCTCTCGGCCCACAGACGATCATATGGTGAGGCATGTCCATTTATAAAGAGCTCTCTAACCTCTGCCAGGTTACCAGAGATGCAAGCGTTGACAATTGGAGCGTTGCTGTCGATTATATTGTATACTCGTAACGCGGGTTCGGGGGTAAATGACGAAATAGCGAATCCTTGCTCAACAATAGAGCAATAAATACCTAATTGAAGTAACTCCGGGTTTGGGAACAGGTCCACATTTGTCTGAGTGACAGTGAGGGATCCTATGTTGGAGGCACCAGTGTCTGATTCATTGAAGGTTGTAATGATAGACTGCACAGTCACTATACCAATAGCACGGGAATATTTCTTTTCTAGGATACGCTGTTGGACAACTTCTCGTCGAGGTCCAGTTCTCAGAATAGGTTTAAACCTTTGTATAGACTCAATCCCCCCAAAATCTCGATTGTGTTCAGTCTCAAGATGGAACCCCAACAAGACTTCGCGGAATATGCTTTTCACGAATGTTGGCATGCCCATTGGCAGTAATCTCAAACCTTCTGAAGTGGCTTTTAAGGTTTCGATGGATTCGTTTGCTGTACTGGCATTTTGAACCGCCTCATGGACATAACCGGCTGTTTCGGACACTATTGTAGCAGAAGCAGTAAATTTCGATGTTGAAATTGCGTTGACCGCGTTACAGAGGTCATTGATTTTTGTAAAAAGATCACTCTTCAAAACAGAAACAGCTTCCTTTGTATTGCATGCAGCTACGTGCACTTCATCCAACCGTGCTGGGATCGTACTGACAATCTTCGAAGAATCGCCGAGATTTGAGGCTAGAGAGTTAAGATCCCGCTCGATGACTTGGTCGCGTGAAAGTTTTTGATTTTCCAGGTGTCTTTACCGATCAGTAAGTTGGACTTCTTGTAGGTTAATTGGAACTTACAATATTATATTAGCCTGCGTTATAGCTATGTCGTGCTTGACTCTATTGATTCTGGATACGTGCTTCGCGCAGGTTTCTCTTAAAAACACGAATTTGAGTTTATCCCTCTTTCTCCCGGAAAACTTGTTGGTCGCAATGAACTTTATTAGGTTTTGTACAGCTTCGTGTGCTGTATTCAAAACCGATCGAACTGCATACATTCGACCACTTGCTGTCAACTGAACACCAGAATTTTCCAAATCTTGGAGAACGTTGCGAAAGCTGTCAACGATGAGCTCAAAAGAGCTCACTTCGCTTTGGAGTTCTCGGACATCGCCATCTGCTTCCTTGATTGCATCGATTGTTCGACGGACATATTCGCAGCCTTGCACGAGCTGGCCAGCAAGACCGATAAAAGCAATCACTGACGCGCCTAATCCTATGGCTTCCGCCATGGCACAAAACAACAACAAGAGTTGAAGAACTTGTAGAGATTTAAGAATCTGTGGGGAGACTTGAAGGCTTCTTGTGAAGGGTTCTGGTCTAACATCTTTGCATCAAAAGCGCCATCGCATTGTGGCAATGCTCAACAAGGCTCAGTTGCCTTGGCTAGTACAACCAGAAGGTAATCAGAGCATGGTATCCTGTCGAATCAATAGGAGTTAAACCTTGTCAATTCTACCGTCAATTGATTGATTGGGAACCATTTAGTCCCGAAATCTGAATTCTGAATCAACCCAATCTCGGTTCATCTTGAGTGCAGCGAACATTTACGATGGAAGCAAATCACTACTTCATCGTCATGCCTTTTGAGATTTGCTCGAAGTTGAGCTGCTGAGGAGTTTTGAAAGTGTATCAAGAAGATGCTCAGTATTGTTCTTCATGTCGTAAGGCCAAGCTTTCTTTTCAAGATGAGTGACTTTAATCAATTCAAGACTTGAAAAGTAATCGTTGATGATGCCTAATAGATGAAGCAAAGGTATCGGAAAGTTGCTGCGCCTTGGGGTGGTACATCACCACAGCAAATCCCACAACTGAGTTCTAGTTGAAGTGGTCCAAAACAGTCTCATCACATCATGGATAGCTATGCTTTAGATGGCAATAATGCATCCTGAAATCATCTAATATTGCGGGTAATCCTTACCTCCAAGATATAACATGAAAAGAAGTCCCTTGAATAACAAAATATGTCTGTCTGCACTACAACGGAAAGGAAATTTACAAGTCAATATAATCAATGATCACGTGCATGTAATTTACACGAGAATTCGCGGATCGCGTCCATGCGCGTTTCCCAACTTCGTAGTTAAACAAAAGTTCCATTGGTAGCAGTATCGAGAACAACAAAATGGCGGTACCTGTAGAAGATGGCAGTTTACTGCGTGGCCCTACGTAAGTCATTGTTCAAACAAACCAGTTGATGTAAAGTTCTAAACTAATTTTTCTTCAATACAGCACTTCTCATTCCTCACCACCGACTCGAGTACCTTCGTCCTACAAGCCTCTCTCTACATTTGCACTCTCCAAAGCAAAACAATATCAACAGCAATATGGTGATATGTACTTCTTGAGATTGACTTCTTTGAAGAAACCAGTTGAAGAAATTGCGAGCGCCGCTTGGGATGGCTTCCAGATTTCTGGGGAGGAAGTGCGGAAAGTAGAGAGAGTGCTGGATGTTAGACAAGGGCAATTATGCTGGGTGGCAGGTACAATTTATATGAATATGCCATTGAAACCAAATATTTTGGAAGATATAAGTAAAGATGTAGGGAATTCCCTTCCTCATTTGAGCAATTGGAGAAGAAGGGAAGTATGAAATTATGAGCTTGGCATACTAATTATTTTCTGTGAATAGCATTGGATATCGGCACCACCACCTCGAAAGAAATATCTCTCCAGTGACGGTGAAGATGAAATAATGCTTGAGGATGAATCTGGACGACTGCGATTAATTGGAGGACAACTAAATAAAGAGCTGCTGGTGACAGGCTGTATAGTAGCAGTAATGGGGACAGAAAACGCCAATGGAGACTTCGAAGTAGTGGATATCAAAGTACCAGATTTACCACCGCAGGAACCAAGATGGGAAATATCCGGGGAGAAAGAAGAAGAAGATACAGATATGGATGTAGAAAAAGCAGGGCGCAAAAAGATTGCCCTCGTCTCCGGCCTCTCATTCTCTGGAACCAGCGCCGAAAACTCTCTCGAAAAGGCCCTCCTGACCGAATATCTCCTAGGCGAGAGTCTAGACCCCTCTTCCCAAGCCGACGTCTCTAAAATAAGTCGTCTAATAATAGCTGGTAACAGTATTGCCTCGGATCTCGATAGCATAGCACACGACACTGTGGGCAATACACGCAAAGCACAAAAGAAATACGGCTACGATGCCAGCGCCTATAATCCCGCTCCCACCGCACATTTTGATAACTTCCTAGCTGAGCTATTGCCAAGTTTGCCCATTACATTATTACCTGGACCTAGCGATCCGGCAAATGCAAGTCTACCGCAACAGCCTATCCATCCGGCTATGTTTCCTCAGGCTAGAGCGTACTGTGGTAGTGCGCCGAGTGTTATCGGAGAAGAGAGAGAGGCTGGATGGTTTGACACAGTGACGAATCCATGGGAGGGAGAAATAGAAGGATGGAGAGTTTTGGGCACGGGTGGACAAAATGTCGATGATGTATTCAAATACGTAGAAGGTGAGGATCGCCTGAGGATGATGGAGGCTATGTGTAGATGGAGGTGTTGTGCTCCCACTGCACCAGATACTCTTTGTATGTTTATACCCTAAACCCCCTTCTCTCGCTTTGCAACCAATCTGCGCTTTTTTTAGAAGTGAAGACTAACAATCCCAAGGGTCCTACCCATTCCAAGACGCTGACCCCTTCATAATCAGCACGTGTCCGCACATCTTCTTCGCCGGCAACCAACCCTCTTTTGACACGGCCAGCATCGAGGGCCCCGACGGCCAAACCGTCAGACTAATATCCATACCGAGTTTCGAAGAGACAGGCGAAATCGTACTCCTAGATGCTGAGACGCTGGAGGCGGAAGTAGTGAGGATCACGGTTGAGTAGGTAGCTATGGTATGGTACCGTATCTACCTAGGTAGATAGAACATATGCATATGCATATGTATATGTAGAAAAGAGGGAAAGCATTTTACGAGCTGGGTATGAATTACCTACCTACCTACATACCCTACTTACTAGATACTCATCTCATCTCATCTCATCTCATCTTATCCACTATCAACCAAATATCCAACCGTGGGGAGAGAAACCACGATAAATCATTTGATAGACGAGATAGAAGCTAGATATAATAATATTCCAATCGCTCCTAAGGTCTACCTACATATCTACTGCGAAATATGCACTCTAGATTCCATATGGTATGTGATGTGGACTATCTCAAAAGTATCCCCCAAATTTTTATACGTGGGAAGGTAATCTTACATCCATTTCAAACCCGCATGTATATATACACACACACATCCATCCATCCCAACTGATTCTTAGAAAAAAGGGGGGTCATGTCATCTCGCATCTCGCATCTTGCATCTCGCGGACTACATAGAATAGAACAAAATTTTAATTTTCGGAGAATCCCAGCACCACCGCCACCACCATCCACCCATATTCCCCATGCATGCATGCATCACCACCCACCCAATCCAGCAACCAATATGAAAGAAACATCATCTAGAATTACTATATATCATAGCACCCAAACAATAATAAGAAAAGAATTTCGAGTGCTAAAATTTCTATTTCTATTCTATTCATATTTTATTTTATTTTATTTTTCCATCTAAAAGAAAAGAAAAAGAGGAGCCATTCATCTAATTCTACTACCTACTACCTACTACCTACTACCTCATACTCACTGTTCCAAGCAATACAGCCAAACAACACAGTGAGTGTCATTCCGCTCACAGCATAATAGTAATAGTAACTACCTAGAACTAACGCTATCAAAAAAAAAGCTAATGCACGCATGCCCACCCACTCATCCTCATCCTCTTCCTTTTCCCATCCGCATGCGCATCCGCTTTTAACAATACGATGCATGCCCTTGAAATCTCCTCCAAAAATGTCGTCATGAATATTAATTTCAAAATCCGAATATCTAAGCCCATCCATCCATTTCCGCTGTCTACACCCTGCTCTGACGTGCTGAATCCATGATGCTTTTCCTCGCCCAGTCTCCAATAGATCAAGAGCCCAAGGTATAATCGTCAAATCCCAAAACCACTAGCGATAATCAAGTCACACTTTGACTCAAGCGCGATCTACCCGGACCTTGCGCCTTTTTGATTGCTCTCAATTCTTCCTCAATTCTCCTTCGTTCCGTTTGTTCAGCCTATCATGAATTCATTAGCACGATCCCACCAAACACAATAAATAACGCAAAAGCCAAAAACTCACCCTCAAAGCCCTCAGCCCCTCCGCCCTCGAATCCCTCATCATCTTCTTGAACTCATTCTTCAGCACCGTCGTGCTCGTGTTATTCATAGTCGGCGTCACGCTTCCATCACCAGGACTCCTCATCCCCAAATTCCTAACCTTCTCATCACTCAACTGACTCTCAAGATTCTCCCTCTCATCCCTCAATTTATCAATATCCGCTTCTAACTTCTCTCTCTCCTTTTCCCATTCAATCGACGCTTTGGTCATAATTTCATACTCTTCTATCGTCTCTTCAAGCTCCTTTTTAAGCTCTTTAAGCTTCGCTTCCGCCTCCGCGCTATTTGCTGTTGGGCCCGGAGACCTGGCTGCTTGGAGTTCCGCAATCTCACCTTGAAGCATGAAATTTTTATTATGAAGTGCATCCATTTGTTCTTGCAACGCCTTATTCTTGCTTGTCATAGCATCGATCTCCTTCTGAATGACTGGATTCGAAGCAACTTCTGCAGCACGCTGAGCTCGTGAGCCGTATGCACCATCGAGCTCTGCTCTCGCAATAACAACTTCCGTTTGCAATTCTGCAACCTTCATACTGATATCTTCCACCTCCTTCTCTTTTGCTGCCAGTAACCTATCCTTTTCCCTAAGAGAATTCTCATGAGCAACTCTAGTCGTGGCAGCAGCAGCTACAGCAGTTGACAACTCCGCAATTCTAGCTTCATGCCCACTTAACTTGCTTGTCACATCGGCACTATTAATACCGTTATCATCCTTAAGTTCCTGGAGTTCACTTTCCAATTCATCAATCTTTTTTTTGGCAGCTGTGAGCTGATCCTCAAGATTTCGATTAGTAGTTGCCAGGCCAGCAATTCGTTCCTGCGAATCACGAGCCGCGATTGCAAGTTGTTCTTGTGCATCACGATGCGCATCAGTAAGACTAGCAATTCGCTCCGAAGCTTCACGATGAGAATTGGTAAGCTCATCCTCGTGTAGACGACGGGATTCGGCAAGCTGTTCTTGTAATCCTCGAAGGGCAGCAGAATCCTTAGCCTGCGCCTCGGTATCCATCTTATCTGCTTGCCTGGCTTTCATCAATTCAGTCATGACGTTACTGAGTTGTTCTTGAAGATCAGCAGCATTACGTTCTGTCCTCTCGAGAAGACCTGCAGTCTTGTCAAGCTCTTCTTGCTTGCTTACAAGCTCGGCATCCTTCTGAGCATCGGACTTGTTATTCAGCTCTCGCTGTTGTTTGATTTGTCTCTGAAGAACCTTCTTATGCTCCTTTAATTTAGTGGCCGAAGAATACAGCCACTGCACCTTGGCAGAGAATGATTGAAGTGTAAATGGCTCATTTGGATCACCCATCTCAGAACCAGTATCAGAATCATCCTGAGGAACACGACCATTTGCTGCACGATTTTGTCTCCGCTCCTGCTTCTGTTTTCGAATCTCTTCCTCTCCAGATTGTATGATATCCCACAAACCCATGAGCACGGCTTCCATTTGATCACTATCTCCAGATTTACTCTTATTGACCGGAGGATTGGCAACTATTTCAGCAGCTTTCGTGAGCTCCTCTTCTACTGAAGCAATAATATCCTGGAAATAATACAATTGCTCCCTCAAGCCAGTTTGTTGTCCGGTAATTGCTGGTGGCTCTTGTAACTCTGGGTGCGTAGGAGAAAGAAGACCCCTAACCTCGCGATTCAGCTCTTCCAAAGTATCTTCCATAGAAACATTTAATTCATCCGCTTGTCGTTTGGAAGCAGTATACTCTAGATCAAGAGTAGCGATACCCTTCTCCAAGTAATCAAGGTGATTTTGTAAAGTTTCTCCAGGTTGTGTTGGTTTTCCTTGAGCGTTGGTTCTTGCAAGTGGTACTGGATTATGGCTTGCATCATGTTCAGGATTAGCCTTAATAATTACTTCTCTCAAAGCAGAATTAAGGTCCTCCAATTTCTGTTCAGTGGTTGTAATGAGTTGCATATGCTCTTTCGACCTTTCTGTAGACGGCGTTTCCAATGTCTGATTCATGCCAAAAGCACCGAAAGAAATATCCAAAGGATCCAATTGTCGGTACAAGCTCCTTTCATCAAATTCGTCCTCGATCACTTCAAGACTGTTCCTAGCATTATGATATGTGTACATACTTTCCGGACTTCCAGGGGGTATGCCACCTTGACGAGAAACATCTTCCCCTGCATCTCTCTTGGGGCCTTTATGCGTCATCTGAAGAATACCCGCCGTGTGCTTCAGTAATCGATGCTCCGGCTCTATCAACCTCTTTTCAAGAGACCATAACTCGGCTGCCAAGTCCTCACATTTCTTTTCACTGGCCGCACGCTCTATATCAGCTTCCCGAACCTGGTCGCTATTGCTTCTATTCCTATTTCCAAATATACCGCGTTTCTGTTTGTTGGCATCATTCAAATCCACACTCTTCTTCTTATCCGGATATAATTTTGTCATAGAACGAGCCGCGTCGCGATATTTCGAGTGGACCACCAAATTTTGTCGCGCGGTTTGGATTCGTTGGTTCAGAGACTGGCATTGTTTCTTCAGGTCGTCGACTTCTTCTGGAGACAGAATTTCATACTCCCTCGCATCCCATAACGCTGTCTCCACTAACAAATGTACTTGTATAGGATCATTGATATTGAGTAACATAGAGCTTTGCGGATGCGCCGTATTTACCTATGCCATGACAAAATATTAGTCTCTGATTCCCGCTCGAAAACCATTCGCACAACAACAATATGCAACTCACTGGATTGTACCGCGCTTGTGGCTCCTCAAAGCCATTCAAAATATCCGCTCTGTAACCTTCCAGAACAATCGAAGCATCAGGGGCCTGGACATCATATCTCCTTCCAGCCGCAGCGCTCTTCTCCTTCACGAGCCCATCATCATAACCCCTCGATCTTCTATTCTCCTTCCTATCCTTATCCCTCGTTCTCTCCTGCCCATAATCATTTCCATATCCCCCCTCATAATCATCTCCCTGTTGTCCATCATATCCTCCATAACCCAAATCCTGACTCGTCCTACTCCTATGCTTCCGCGGTTCTCTCTCCCCTCTACTAGGCATCCTCCCCTCTCTTATCTTCGGACCCTCTAACAATTAAATCTCCCTTCCCAATATCTCCCCAAAATCTTCGTTGTCGCGAAGTCCGTCTGCGAAGCCCTCTGAAAAGGTATATCGAGCTGTATCGTCCAATCTTCTTTATCGCATTATCACCCCTCGAGTGCCCAATTCCTCTCTCTTCTTCACAACCAAACTTTGCGAAATGCGACAACCCAAAAGTACTTATCTCTCCTCCAAAACCAATAATCAAAAGGGTATAAAGGGAAAGAAAAAAAAATCAAAAACTAATCGTCTCTTCAAAAAAAATCGTAGCTCGTTGCATACCTCAAAACAACAACGGAAGAGCAAAGGAAAGTGTCAAGATAGGGTAAGAAGCAAGAATCCAATGTCCCCTTTTCGGTTCCTGACTAAACTCAAAATGTCTTATCCACCCTGTCACTGTCCTAATGCGTTCAGTGATCAGCCAAGTATCCGGACACTATCCTCTGTAAAGCTTAAAGTTATTTAGATAATCCTTCTTCCTTGCGAAAGACCCTTGTTTCTCAATTGGAGATGAAGATCGATCCTTACTTGAGATCAGAAATTGATAATGCAAAAGTTCTCGAGAAAAAGATTCTCTCATGCAGAAGCAGAATGTTGAAGAATCATGAGAAATTTGTTGGTACTGGGTACCCCCTCAATTATGGCGCACAAAAGTCAGATCTCACTCCTCACATCTACAATTATCCGGCCATGCCATGCTGTACCAAGTGACCCAACCTGATCTTAGCAACCATTGATAGGTACGTAGGACCGATTGATCACATTAGGTACCTACCTAGCATCTTCCCAAGTACAAGAATAGACAATTCCAGATCGTGGCGAAGCGGTTCCAAAACGCGGTCTACCAACCAAATGGTCTGTGGCTTACCTAGTACCTACTACCTAGGTAGATACGCGATTTAGGGGTCCCGTCTCGATGGTAACCCAGATCTAGCTATGGGAATTGACTTACTTGACTTGACGTCCATGCCATTTTCCGACAAGTTGATTCAGACCCAGATGGGAGATTATCATAAAGATTTCCGTAGTACAGACAAGTGTCTACGCCATATAGTAACCTTATGGAGGTCGTATTACCGTATCACCAAATCGATATGCCTAGATCTCCCCATCCTTGAAAGGGGGAAGGAATCGCGAAGGATCGTATAATTTACATCTGACCATCTGACCATCTCCTTCCAATTCATACTCACATCTTCATCACGTCCGAAGCAAGATAAGACAGGATGTATTATCCAAGTCTTCTTGCGCAAGTAAGTACTCTGAATTCGGTCACTTGTCAAGGGAGGGCCAAAGGCCTGGCTGGCCAAATGAAAAGATTTTCAACCGAATTGTTGGTATTAATGCCCCTTGTTGGTACTACCTGCTTGTGTCTAGTCTGACATTTCAAGACCATCAATTTCTATCTGTCTTGATTTTAGGCATTTTCACTATTTCCATCATAGCTAGTATCTACTTGGCATGCAAAGTTGTCGTAAAGGGTCTGATGAGCTCCCTACAAGACTTCTCTACACGTCTACTAGACCCCAAAACGGGGTCAAGTCACACATCATCACACAAAATTACAAGATCCAATCTAATCACCCAAAAACTTTCATCACCGCAAGACAGCCCCGCGATATCATTGTAATTATATTTATGATTTTTTTGCTCCCGAAAATAACGCTATGCTATCCCACGCTATGCTACTTTTGGCCCTTTTCTGCTGTCGTACGTTGTAGGTATATCCAATCCCTCCTGTTCCGTAATACTCCTAAAACGCGCGTATTCCGAAAAGCGAACCATCCGAAGCCAAACCAAAATAAAGAGTAGAGTAGAATGAACCCCCAACCATCACTCAACCGCCAGCCCGTCATCCAAACAAAAACTCCCCTTAAATGACTCCCAAAAGACGTCGCCCCAAGAAGCTCCCTCCAAAAAAATCATGGTATCCTGAACCGCCCAAAGAAATCGCATGAGACCATGAGACCAATAAGATAAGATCCAATCAGAAACCATTCTTCCTTCACCACTCCTATCTCTTGAACATATAATGTCCATACATGCCACCCACCTCTGCTCTAGCAACTGGCACTTTTCTCATTCCCCAATAATTAGCTCCCCACTTCCACTGTCTTCCTCCACAGTCCTTTTCGCCATCCCCAGTCTTATCGTCTCGAACCAACCAGTATCTTCGACCTGCCTCTTTCAAGCACCAACCTGCGCGCTTCACCAGAGAACTAGTATTCATGACTTTGAAACATTCTAGACCAATCTCGAGGACTTCAAGTGGCAGAGTATCGTTTCTGAGTATTGGACAACTGGAACCGAACAAAGTGCCTAGATCGAGTTGAGACTTTGAGAGATCTGAAACATCAATGTAATGTAGCGTGTGTGGAACCCAGGAAATTTGCTCTTCAATACTGGCATCTTGGTCTGGTACAAATAGTCGACGAATATCGGACAATACCAAGCCATGACCCAAACCGAGCTCCTCGAGATGCTTTGTAAGTGGCAGAAAGAGTGGAATGTGCGATTCATGCATCTCGCTACCCTTGAGACTCAAAGATCGAAGAGTGTTGGGGAGGATTGGAAGTAAAGCTGTAACCTCCGAACGTTTGAACATCTCGTGGGATTTGATATCCGAGCCTAGGTTAAGGTAGACTAACGATTGAACAGCTGGGTGTGTGCTGAGGAATTCGACTACCCGATCTCCTGAGAGGTAAGAACACTTGCTAATATTTAAATGCGTAAGCTTCGCTGTCTTCGGAATGGAGAAGAGGATGTCGTCTGTAATGCGAGTATGCGCGACATCAAGGTGGGTCAATTGCGGAAGTCGTGGGATGAGTGTCTCGAAGACTGAGGATGGCAAATTTGTGCATTCGTGAAAACTCAATCTGGTAATGGGCAGAACTCCAGGAATCTCACAAGTGTTGATGACCGTAGTAAAGGAGTCACGGAAAGAAGCTGATGAGCAAGCGCAGAAATCCAATGCTTGAATGTTTGGTAACTCGCACAGGAGTTTTTGAATGACCTTTGCATCCATGTCGTCATCGATATGCTCTTGGCTCAAAAATTCCCGTAAATTTGGAGTTAGGGACAGACATTCGAGAAGTGTTGCAGGAATCAAGTTCAATGTCTCGGCACGCTGTCTAGCAGTGAGACCAATGCCTGTCGGGTTGAAGTGGGAGAAGTCCAATCGTCGAACAATCGTGCCTAGAGCCGGGTACTCTCTGATATGAGCCAGAAATTTGCGGAACACTCGAGAGTGTGGGATGGTAATCTTCGTATAGAGAGAAGCTAGAGTCGCCGAATGCATCGCGTGCGATGTAAGGAGGAGAGACATCAAGTCAACATTGCGTGGTGTGATTCCGCCTGGAGGAATATCGGTAACAAGCTGATCAATGATAGCGCCTGTTGACGTTAGCACTATACCCAAAGTCATCATAGGCATACGTTGAACCTCAAGCTCCTGATAATCCACAGGATTATGATGGAGTTGTAGATAAAGCTGTTCCCAGATGTCCCCGAGGAACTAGAGTCATGTGACTACATCATCACCCGTACCCTGAGGGCCGATTCCTTGGAGTCGATTTGGGCGAGCAGGCGCATTCGTATTGTAAATAGATATCCAGTAATCCGGTTGGTGGGATTTATCACAAAGGGAAGTAGCTTACCAAGTAGTTCCGCGGGCAGCATCTCTATTGGAGACTTTCCAGAAATAGCGACTCCGACTTCTTCCACAACCAGCGGTGCCTCTCGCTTCAATTGCGGCTCAAGATTAGCCTTTGGCTCATAGTCACTGTCCCATCCCCAACCCATTTTCATGTTCCGTAAATCACTGTAGCTCTTACTTGCAATCTTACCACGTACTGCAATTTGCTTCCAGCCTCGGAAGCCATCGCACGGGCAAACGAGTCCATGAAGAATGCTGTGAGGGTTTGTAGACCACAACGTTTGCATTTCGGGCTCAACGGCTTCTGGGGGGGTTCTAGAGCCGCCGCTGCTTGTATCGTCAATGGCGATTTCGTTCTCGTTCTCGTTGCTGTCGACTTCGTATTTCAGGTAAGAGCTAACCTTGGAATCCGTGAAAGATTGAGGAGCTCCCGAAGTATTTTCTTTTACACTTGAAAAGCTGGTCCTGTCTCCACGATCAGACGTTGGAGGTGTTATTGAATGCTTGCGAGATATTAAGCTAGGAGCTGATTTCATCGGCCTGGTTGGCAGTGGTACGTTTGAATTTGCCACGGCCATATTGGATGGGATTTATGCTGCACGCGACCTGGAGGTGAGGGGAATCTTTTACAAGAATATGTGATTTTGAATCCAGGTGGTTGGGATTAAATCAACGAGGGAGCCAAATAGACGGTGAATAATAGACAAGCCAGCAAGTCCTATGATTCTTTTTTCCTCCTATTTCTTTTTTTCTTAATAAATATTAAAAAAAATGTGGTTGCACTCGCACTGTACAGAGGTTGATCAAAGGAAGAAAAAAAAGTGAGAGGAAGAAAATCTCTTAGTCACGGATTGTCTATTTCGTAAGAGAATTCCAAAGCACAAATTTAATGATATGCGGGGAAAAATAGAGGGGTTCTTTATGACACACGTTGAAAGATTTTTAAGTGTGACTACTACCAGTAGATGAAAGGGATTGTTCAATCAATGACAAGAAAATGGATGATGAATTTAAGGAATATCAAAAATTAAATGTTGCCTTGACTTTTTTGAGTTGTGTTTTTATATGGATGAATGGTGTTGGATTGGTGTATGGTGGTGTGTTGGATATGTGCAGGTGCAGGTGCTTAAGTGCTTATTAGGTGCTTGGATGCTTAGATGCTTAGGTGCTTAGGTGCTTAGGTGCTTAGGTCGGTGCGTGCTTTGAGTGGCGTTAAAGCCTTTCATCATGCTCGTCAGGGTAGAAGAGAATCGAGATATCAGCGAAAGATAGAGTCTCACGTTGGTGATTGAATGGTTGGAAATTTATGCTTTGGTAAGGCGAAGATGAAGGAGGGATGATCCGTACGGTAGCTGTCTATGTACCTGGGTAGGTACTAGATACGGTTATTGCTTTGCATTGATTTGACGGATATGATTTGGAAGGGAAAACTTTACTTCAAAGGATGGTCTCGTGAGGGTAGATGGAAGAAGAAGTGGAACAAACGATGTGTTGGAACTTGGTTGGTGATGATTTAATTGTTAATTCTTTCAATGCCAGGTAACGTTACTAGGTATTCATTCCTATGTCAAATGTCGACATGATCAGATATCAGATATCGATCCAACAAACAGTGACAGCCTGAGGCACACGGTTGAATGAATCATTCCTATCACACATACCTAGCTGTTTAGAATATCATATCTATCATCTACTTCGTATCCCGTAGATCCGCAACAAGATCAAGGGAATGAAAATCTACTAGTAGCTAAGTTGCCGCCCAATGCCACTTCCCAATGCTCAGGTGATTCTCCAATCCATGAATCGTTTGAGTAATGCAAACAAAAAGAATCATAAGAGGCTGATACCTATATCATCACCACTTTATTAGGTTTATGAGGATGAGGGTCTTCTTCGCCAGCTCTCGGAGAAAAATGGAGAGAGAGAGAGAGAGAGGAGACGAAACGTTGACAATCCTTGCTTGATATTTCATTCATTGTTCACACCTACGGCTAATTACCGGTCGTAACTAACTCGCAAGTGGCATGGGATATGGCATAATAAATTACAATCCATGAAAGATCCCAATCCGAGACGCTAAGAATAATATTTCTTTGTCAAGGAATGCGTACGTACCGAGCACGCAGCATACATACATATCTTGTAAGTTAGTGCCCTAGGCAGGTATGATTATCTGCCGGCGTGTTCGTTTTGGTTCCGGAATTGCAAACCATGAATGGGACAGGTGATGTATGATTTTCCCAATAGTCTGGTATCCGAGCAGAAGAACCGCGCAAGTCTACGAAACAAAAGCATGAAAGAGGTTTGGCAGCGGAGAAGGTGGAATGATGAGGCTTGGCAGGGATGCAACTATTACGTCTTCAGAATTCAATTCTCCCTTGAAGAATTCGAAGATATCTGGTGAAGGGGTTCTTATAATGTAATGGAATCATGGTATTCGATGAGAGTAAACGACATGTATCCGGTACGGAGCATCCTGTATGAAACTAGGAAGATGGCAGCAGGAGTGCAGCATAACGTATTTCCTATGTCATTTTGCGTGAGATGTGCAGACAGCATTGATTCACATTACCCATCATGAATAGAGCAGTGGAATCTTGACAGCAGCTACCAATGATTTGGATCGCTTAGAAACGCCCAAATTCGGTTACATAAGGATAATCCGACAATCAGTCAATTAGTCCAGCCATCAAACCATCAATCAAATCAAAGCAAATCAAATCAGTTCATCTACTCGCACAACCTAGGCAGGTACAATTGATGATTACGTCGCGTCAGATTCTATGACTGAGCTACCTATCTACAGAGTACCTACATCTCCTCCGTACGGCTAGCTGCAGTATAGTGACGGAGTACCACAGCCATAGATATTGGTCCTCTAACCTTGTATGAGTGAAGTCACCCCAGTTTCTTGGCCACGTTACTCGTACCACGTTATATCAAAAGAAAGGGGTCCAACCTTTGAAGTTTAGACCTGAATATACTATGGATAGAAAAGACAATCGGTGAAGATCCCATTGGCGCACGAGCAAGTCTAAACTTACTCTATACGAAGTAGGTAGTCGGGTGGTACAAGCACAGGGGGGAAAAGTACGGGGTAAATCTACTTGCGGCAGGCAGCTCTTACCATGTACAGAAATCCGTACCACTTTTTCCCCCCTAATGCACTCCACATTGTCCCCAAAAAAGTCGACTGCACCCAGATAACTTTCGATCCGAACTTTCGATCCGAACTTTCCATGCGAAGCCATGTTTCGATACTTTTCTCCATCACGTGGACCAATCAATATTCTTTTCGCTAAACTACCTGGTACGGTAAGAGATCGAGTCGCCGTCCGTCAGGCGGCGCTTGCACATTTCATTCGCCTCGCCAATACCTCGATATCTGGAGCCTCACAACTTGAATCGATGAACACACTTCCATTTGCTCAAATTAAACAAGAGTAGTGGGCTTTCATTGCATCTATGGCAGTGTTTCCCATCATATACATTATAAACAAACGTCGTTTCTATGTAATAGCCCCCAGACCAAGGTTAATTCCCATATATCCATACTCCAAGGGGCCTTTATGCGCCATAACGTTACAATGAATGAGCCATCCAGGTATCAAAAACGTACTAAAAACTCCGTTGTCCTGCTATAATATGACCGGCGTTACTTATCGTCCGTTGTTGAATCGCTTGTTCTTCATTTTCTCTTTACAATCATCACAGTACCATTTTGCTATACCATGTTAGTGACTGGTTCCTCTGGGCTATCAAGTGTGGAGGAAAGAACGTACCATTGCCCCTAGGTGCAATTTTGAGGCCCACACATTCGAGATGAAACCACTCCTTCTGGCAACTACCATTATCACAGGCTACCATCTCCCCGTAACTAACACCATTGCAGTAACAGTAGGTAGGCTCATCTGCGTCTATTTCAATGTCTTCGTCGTCGCCTTGCGCACTGCTTGTCGTATCATCAGGCTCCATATTTTGTTGGGCAATAAGTTGAGCGGCTGCACCTGCACCTTTCTTATGACTTCTTTTGGCTGTAGATGTGGTGTCTGGAATGCTGCGCGATGATCTTGAACGAGGCGGTTCGACGAAAGAAGGCATTGCCGGCGTTGAAGGTTTACTTGCTCTGCCACTCTTTGTTGTTACTGTTGTTGATTGAATTCCCTGCATAGAATCTCCATTTGATTCTACAGTCTCCTCACGTTTCATACTTTCTCTGCTGTTCCCTACTACTATGCCACCTAAGACTTCTGGATTTTGTGGTTGAGCATCCTCAAGGAGATGCTCTCCCTTGCCATTTGTACCGGCCTCTTTCATTGTTGCCTTTACTTCTGGGACAGTTTTCCCGGTTACACTTGCTGCTGCTGCCAGGTCAGGCGTGCCAGGCGTATTTCCGTTTAGCTTGTTCGAAGCTGAAGATTGAGTTTGTCGTGTTGCATCCGCAAGTGATTGTACTGAATTCTGTCGAGCCCTTGCTGAAGCCGGTCTTCCACCATTTACAGGAGCAGGGGATGCTCGTCCCGGAGGTTTAATATCAGGAAATGTAGTTCGAATTGGGGAGGATGCTAATGAGGGCGACATTGCAGAAGTTGTCGTATTGTTCCTAATTAATCATTGGTTAGCGGAATTCTTTGCTCTCCGATTGGGAGCAAGCGACATACCTCTTCCTCACTTGTCCATTCGGTGCCGCTCTAGCTCTGGCCGGCTTTTTGGTTCCATCTGGTGCTGGAGTTGCTCTGGGACTCGCTGCCTTGCCCTTTGACGCAGATCCATTGATACCCAAAACGCCATTCAAAGCACGTTCCGTTGATGGACCGGCATTCGCAGTTTTCTCAACCTTTCGCCTTTTCGGAGGATTCCCATTTGTACCATTTCCATTCGTTATCCCAAGTCCAACATTCGTTGGTGTCTCGGCAGTAGCAGTGGCAGCTTTCCGAGCTTTGCTATTCCCGTGTGGTCTTTTGTTTGAATCTGCCTTCCTTCCCTCGTGAGTATCGTCGAAATCTGAGTCTGCATGCTGAGTTTTGGCTCCTTTCCTTGCAAGCAATGCTTGCTTCCTAGAATCACTCCTCGCAGCGTGTTCTTCTGCCACTTGTTGGGCCGCAGCACTCGTATTATTGACGGGAGGGGCATCCCTTCTGGAATTACCAACAGGATTCACCTTAGATGTTCTGTTCTCGGGATATGCCCAATGTGTAGTACTGCCGTGTCGTGCTTCTTCGCTCACTTCGTTCTCGATGTGTGGGAAGCATTGATCCAGACGCGAGAGTTGTTTATTAAGTGCTTCGCCAGCCGTCGAAATGACATGGTTTTTCTCATCGAGAGAAACCAACATATTCTGCATATAACTAGCACATGCTTGGAATTGCCGTCTTCTGGGCATATTAGGAGCATGATAAATAGCATACGCTGGATTAACGGGAACGAACGATTCCCCTTGCATCTCCGTCAACGTGTTCGCGGGGCCGCCGTTGCCATTTGTTAACGAACCATTCAAATTGGATGAACCACGAAGCCCATTTGTAGATGCTGATCTTGAGTTGGAAGGATAATTGAGTGTTGTCGGTGGTGGGGTGTTGAGCGCAATGTCGACGAGTCTTGCAAGCTCTTCTTCTGGCCCAAATACTTTCGCATCAACTTCTTTCAGTAATGTAAAGTGTCGCACGAGTTCCTTTGGCAATGCAGATATAGCGTCTGCAAACTGGGTTATTGCAGGGAATATTTCGACTGTCTGGTCCGCATTTGGTACTCCATCACCGCCGCCAATCGAACCTCTTGATCCCAAAGGTCGAGAGCCAGAGATAGAGGATCTAGGTGGATTATTTCGTGTTTGCCGTAGAGGCTGAGCTCTGCGGCTCGAAGAGGGGTCCGAAGGAGGTACTTTTGTCGATTTCATCGTGTGTATCGACGTAATTTTCTATGGCCAAGATGAGGAAATCGAGGAGGAAGTTGTGCGACACGCGCAAATTGGATTCAAAGAGATTCCGAGTGTAATTTTTAACTTTCGAAGCCCATTGGGAACTGACATTAGATTCGAGCAAGTCGTCTCAGCATTTGAGATTGTTAAGACGTGTGCTAACTTTGTAGAGTAGCAGAGAAGATCTGGGTGGGTGATCACTCCGGTCTTGCTAGGGTAAATGTGTGGGCAGAATTAATTCACCGCCCAGATTGAGCTAATTACGGTGGCCTGCAGGCTTTCAAGCTTAAACTGCCGAGCTCAAGTGAATTTATTTTTTGATATCATTGTAATGTGAATAATACGAAAAGAAAATTGAATATCCTTATTAATCTGTAGAACGTCTAGATATATCCCACTACTTTCGAAAGGATATGCTCGACAATCATCTTATTACCAACATTGAAAATGATGACTGCCATGGTAAATTATTGCTATAAAATATCATCCCAACTCCCGAATCCCTTCTATAATGCCATTGCCCGCCCCAAAATTCCTTGGATATCTAACGATTTTTGATATTTGATGCCTTGATTCCTTTACTTTGCGCCTTTTCTTCAACATGCTTCTGTTTCCATTGCCATTCTACCAAGACAGGTAGAAACTGCCACAAATCGAACTCAGGCCACAAACAATCCAAGAAAACTATCTCTGTATCCTCATGGCATTGCCATAACATGAAGTCACTTAATCTATTAACTCCACTCGTTCGGATCAAGAGATCTAAAGGAGGATCCCCGGCAGTGAATAGATTTTCTTCAAGCGTGTCTATGGATATTGATTCGGGGTCGGGGAACACTCCAGCTTCGGGGCTGCTTATTGGTGACGGTTCAGGATTTAGGGTTGTGGAGGATGATACAGATTCGTCTGGTTCGGATATGTTTGACGGAGTAGGAGAGCTTGCTCTTAGAGCTGACTTTGAGGAAGAATCGACATTTCTTGACTTGAGCTTTTGGGTTATTCGAGTCTGCGAAAAAGGTCGCTGTTGCGTATGTGTTGGTTTTGAGTAGTTTTCTACAGTAGTCTTGATTGCGGTTGTGATTTCATCTCGAGATGTGTATGGGAAGCAAATGTTGAGTGCGCAACTAAATGGTATTAGTAAATTAGACTCAGCAGCGTTGACATAGTCCAACTTACTCTCCGTTGTTCTTTGTCATGTCCACAGCTCTATCGATGGCCTCCAAAACATCATCTTTGACCAAATTCCTCTGGCCAAGAACTCGAACGCTGGCTCCGTACCTGTCCAGAAGATCTCCATGTTGCGCCAATTGTACCAGCTTAACTTTTGCCATTTCCATGAGAGCATCTACCTCGTATTTCGAACGTTTGAAGTTCTCTATACTGAAGGCGTAAACGGTTACCACTTTCACTCCAGACTTATAGCAGACTTCTAATATCTATAAATCGTATTAGCGGGAGCACAACAACACTTTTTGCTAGAAAACAAACTCTTGCTAGAGCCTCAAATCCCAGATTGTGCCCCTCGACTGTTTCTATCTTGTGACTCCGCGCAAATCGTCTGTTCCCATCCATCACAAATGCCACATGTTGAGGAATAGGACCTTGTCGCAATGCGCCAATGAGTAACTCTCTCAGCTTATCAATGCCCCATTCGATGGGCGGCGAGGCTAGCATCCATTTTCGGAGCTGCGAGACATGCCTCGAAGACATGCTTGATATATGAAGGGATGCAGCACAGTAGAAGGAACCTAAAGCTGTATGACAAGGGATTGATGAGGATCCGAGCTAGATATCGAAGTATGGATTCAAGAGAAAAAATGCCCTTTTCTTAAATTTGGTGAGAAGTCTGAATTTGGTATGTTGAAGTAAATGAATCTTTAAACGCTGACGTATCCTTATAGTTTGCGGGGATACTGGGTGGTTACCGGTACAATGATTAACAGTTCGTAATTCTACTCGAAGTAGCGGCGATGTTTCTTGTTTCTTTTCCGAGTCTCGAACGAGTCCTTTTACGCTCGGTACGGGCCCTCGGGCCAATTGGGTAAAATTAATAAATAGCAATATTGCTTCCTCACAAATACCATACCTACCTAGGTATCCCAAAATTTGGTTTCCTTCACATATATATGATAAAGGTCACCGGTATTTCCAAAACAGAATCTGATTTCGCATTATCAGATTTTATTATCGGAACTTGGGACGGCTAAAAGGTACCTACCTAGCTAGTACCTCCTGTTCGAGATTTCACTGCATACAATGCAACGCTAGGAGGCACATCTACACATCATGGGAATAATGGCAAGAGCTAGTTGTAGTGCTTACCAGGCCGGCTTGATTGTGTCACTACACTTTGGGCGAGTGATATATTGTTCTTCTTCGCTAGGCGTATCGATGACTGCAACGTATAAAGCAATACTCCTTTTCATATTCCAGAGCCAACTATCAACCATATGATCACTCTGTTTCTGACATACCAAGCTATCATGCTTTAGATCTGTTACATTGCCGTTGGTAACTGTTGGTTTCTTCTCCACTTGCATTTTCCATATCTTCTTGCCTTTCCCACAGGTACCATGCGAAAGCTTCATTCACTCACTCAATATTATTCTGTTGTCACTCTTTGAACACTTCACACGACTTCTTTCTCAGCATGCTCGAGACTAGTTCGCTCATTCTCGCGGGACTCTTGTCCATACTGTTATATGTCGTTGTGATAAGGCGAGCCAATAAATTCAAGACATTGAACCATCAGCATGGTTGCGAGCATCCTGTCACCTACCCCCACATCGATCCGTTCTTTGGACTTGACCTAAAGCTACAAGAAATTGGACAGTCTTTAAAATATCAAGGCATTCCCTTTATGTCAAATCTTCATATAAAATACGGGAAAACAATCTGGTTGAACAACTTGGGTACTTCGGACATAAGGACCATTGATTCTGAGAATCTTCAAAATGCTTGGTCTACCAACAATTCTGACTGGGGTTACCAACCTTACAGGCTTCCTGTGATGGGACCTTTTTGTGGACGTGGATTTATCACCACCGATAATGAGGAATGGCAAAAAGCTAGAGTTCTTCTTCGACCTACGTTCAGCAAAGCGAATATATCAGATTTAAGTCCGTTCGTAGCGTTGACTAAGGCCTTCTTTCAAGGCATTCCACAAGATGGTCATACAACAATTGATCTACAAACTCCCCTGGCAAGTCTCGTAGGTACAAATGATGAAAATTTGTGTGGCAACGGCAAGATTCTGACTATGGTTTCAGTTCGTTGGCACTTCCATGAAGTTTATTCTAGGGGTGACTCCCAGACCCGGCGCCGGTGGAAGATCAGACGAGGTGGCTGCTTTTCTGAAAGCTTTCCAAAAATCTTTCATTGGTATGGGACTTTCATTTATGCTGGGTCCCTTGCAGTTTCTCATTCCAAAGTCAATGAAACACGAGGCGTATAAGGAAGTTCAATCATATCTTGACTCGCTCATCGAAACGGAGATAAGTGCAGAAAATGAAGCTTCCGGCTCCCATTTCAATGGATCAAATCCAAGAAGCCTTCTTCAAGGTCTAATCAAAGAAACTGATGATCGCATTGAGATTCGCGACAATGCTTTACAGGGAATGATGGCTGTTCAGGACACAACTCCTGTTCTTCTCAGCAACACACTATTTCTTCTTTCACGTAACCCAAAAGTATATGATAGACTACGGGATGAAGTTCAGTCGTTGGATCTAGAAGAATCGCAACATCTGTACGATAAGTTACGCGGTTTGAGCTTTCTTCACAATGTCATTAACGAATGTAAGACAACCTAACGTTTCTTTACTACCAGCATACCATTGTGTGGCCAAACTGATCATTCGTAGCACTTCGCCTCTTTCCAATTTTCCCAGCCCTTGCTCGTATCTCATTGACAGATACAACTCTACCAAAAGGAGGAGGTAAAGATGGCAACTCCCCGATCTACGTACCTAAAGGCACGAAGCTTTGGGCAAATTTCTACGGTCCACATCGTATTGAGTCCGTGTTTGGTTCTAACATTGAATCGTTCGATCCAGATAGATGGTACTCTATCAAACCTAGTCCTTGGGAATACATGCCCTTTGGAGGAGGGCCTCGTGCTTGTGTGGGCCAGAACAAGGCATTGGTAGAGGCGTCATATATGCTAGCAAAATTTGCACAGCTTTACAAGAGAATAGAAAGTCGAGATGCAAGAGATTGGGCGGGTCAGCGGAAGCTGACAGCAAGTAATGCGAATGGGTGTAAAGTTATGTGTGTACCAGCATGACGGTATATTTTCTTTCAAATTGGGTGGATTTTGTTAAAGATTATTCAGACGTTTCATCCTGGGGTTTGGCGCGGACTGTTTTGATTGGAATGCAAAACTCCCCTCAAAATACATTAAGATATCTTGCCGCATATTTGAGTGATAACGTTGCACTTTATTGATGCTCTAGAAATAGGAATGTTTATAAAGTTCCTAGAATGGAATTTGGCAGGTAGTCTAGGGTGATCTAACGTTTCTAATTCACATATATAATAGATGAATTAGGATTTACGAGTGATTTCTTTCGACAAAGTAATCCCATCTCACCGTCTAATCTATACCTGATTTCATTAAACAAATCAAACATCACCTTAAAGATGCCTCGGATCAACCAATCACTCCTCTCCCTCGCTACCTTCGCCATCCTCCTTATATCGTCCCTTCAAGTCCAAGCACAAGCTCCCTCCGGTCGTCCAATTACCAGCGCCCGTACCAACGGGACGTTGTAAGTTTTCCACTTTCTTCTCACCCTTTTCACACCTCATATTTCCTCCCAACTGTCTTCAACTTCAAACTAATGATCAAAACAGTCACAATAGTACCAGCACACGCAGAGCACCAACAAGCACCAGAACGGTACCCACACTCACAGACTCCGGGGGATTCGCTACGGGAACAAGTTTTGTTAATGCGGGTGAAAATACGTCGCCCGTGGCGATTGGGGGACTTGTCGTATTTTTAGGAGGACTTTTGGCGTTTTGAGGGAGAGCTTGGGAGTGTGATGAGTGAGTTGAGTGTTTGAAATCTTGGGGGAGATTGGGAAGTGGGGAGAAACGAGAGATGATTGAGTTGGAAGTGTTTGAAGCAGACGATTATGAGCGTATTCAATACTATATGGATGGAAAAAAGAGACAATTTTAATGTAGAAGATCAACAAATTTCGGGCATAGATTTGTTAATTTAGAGCAGGAAGAGCGAGAAAATTTGCCGCTATTTAGGTAGATTGATATGCGATAATGTTTGGACACATCATCACTTGACAACATCCTTCGATTTCACGCAAGCACACAAGGTTTTCATGTAGCGTTGAACTTCTGTTAGTCTCAGTGCCAGCATATAATACCTCAAGGAAGGTCGACAAGAAAATGTAAAACTAGCGAAACCCTGAATGTCTATTGGATGCCTATTCTATATAATGATGCAAATAACGCCAGCGACTCCTTTCAAACCCATTTTTTTGTTCTTTTTCTCTGATTTTCCAGCTCTCTACCTATCTCCGGCTTTGACTCCGTCCTGTCCGTCGACCTTCCCGTCAGTGCAGCGCCTTGAGGAAGTTGATTCCCTGCTGCTCGCCTTCCACCACCTTCAATCATTTATGCGCCTTCTTGGTAGAATCGGTCTTCGCTTTCTTACCAGAATCGGAGCCGCTTGAGCCTGTTTGGCGTTAGTAAGCGTATAAGTAGGAATCAAATATATGTCTTACTACTTGGATAAGGCCTCGATTCGAGCGCTCGGTTACTGCGCTCGAATTGTCTTTCTCTTTCACTATCGCTGACTTCAGATGAGGATCTTTCTTGATCACCTGTTTGATATTAGTGACCGTATGAGTAGGAATCAAGTATCTATCTTACCAGTTTTTGAAGAGCTGGCCTTAGGAGTTTTTGTAGAGCTGCCCGTCGTTTTTGGATTGCCTGCCACTAAATCGGCGGATTTACGTGAATGATTACCTTGTTTAAAGGTGATAGGTAAACCTTCCTTGGGGAAAGTGTCTTTGCCTTTGCCTTTGCCGTTGTTGTTGTTCTTAGAAGACATTTTTATAATTGAATATTTCGATATTTCAGTATTCCAGTATTCGATGTTCTGTGTGAGTTTGGTAGAAGAAGATCAATAGAGTGATGGTGTGATGAAGATGAAAGTGAGGTTGATGAGATTGAGATTACAAGCTATGCACCCACCAAGCCATATTTATATTCATTTGAGCCAGACTCGTCACTCGCATTGTTGGTATATCGTGAGCCATATTACCGAGTAGACATAGTAGACGCAGGCCAGTGACACCTCGACCCAAATCCCACAGCAGGATTTTTCGAAGCCATACCAAAAGTGGATTCAATTTGACAATATCGAGGTTGTAATGATATTAAGTCGGGGCTCATAAATTCAGGCTGACAGCAAAAAAGCAACCGTGAATAATGTGAGGGGTCAATGGAAGACAGCCAAGTCGAATAGTCAACATGTCGAAGCTTCACAACTGAAATCTTAAACATTCGCCCAAGACATCTCAGTACAATAACTCAGAAAAAGTCGGTAAAGAGGCTCAAATTTACAGGCGTAGGATATTCTCAACTCAGTATCAACGTCCTGAGACTGGACAATTACCCAACATTAGGCATAACAGAGAAACCGCAGGTAACGCCCATAGTGAGCGAACCACGCTGACGCCCATGACCTCCCCGTACCGTACCGTACATCAATACATTACTTTGAACAGGCAAACAGAGATGGTCGGCCGTCGGCTACTCGACCAGGCGCCATAGGAGCTCGTAAACTCTCGGCCTCAACCCAATTTAGGCAGGCACGCGCGAACAAGCTGGTGAAGCTCGGCTCCAGAAATATGTTTGGAAGTCAGACAGTCAATGTAAAGGGCTTTGTTGGATGTAGGCCACACTTGCAAACCCTGAAACAGCATATTGAAATGTGCAAAATATACCATCTGAATGTAAGTTGCGCAAAAGATCCCGTTTCTATGAAGTTTCATATTTGTGGGATTCACCGCACCATTCGAATTATTGCCGTCTTTCGATTCGAACATCCCATACATTGCTTTACGAAGGAATCTTTCATAACTTGAGCGACCAGGTCCTCACCCATTTGGTAGGTAGCCTGATTTAAACATACATATCTTCAATATCTTACACTTGATGTAGGTAGGAATCCAGGGGCACAGCCGCCATAGTAGCATTAGCTCCATCAATTTGCCGCGGTACGATCATACAAATCATCATTGCCCTCATCATCCTTAGCTTCCTAAACAGCTGCCTTAATATTGCCCCGCTTTCTCATTGTTGGCTATATTCCTTGGTATTCCAACCACCAACACCCTTATTCTAATGACTCAAAGTACTTCGTCTCTTCGACTTCCTCCTCTGCAGCGTCGCCCTCCCCTTCCTCGTCCTAATTCTACTCAAAAATCCATGTCTCCTCTTCCTAACAAAGTGACTCGGACTGAACGTGTTTCTTGGCCCACAGCGTAATTGTGTTGTACTCAAAGCGGGATGTGTTGAGATCTTAGGAAGGAGATCTAGAGGTGCTGCTTCTGAAGGAATAAGTACAGACGTTGAGGGTTTGAATGCGGAGGGGGACAACGTGGGTCGGAGGGGCGTGATTGAAGTAAATGTTCTACAAAGTTGTTAGTGTAAGACACGGCTATGTGAATTGACAAATATCTACCTTTTCGCAACGATAGCATTGGATTGTGAAAGCACCCTTGTTATAATTGGAGTAGCCCTAAGACCATGAGAGCAGCGTAGACACAACATTTTGCTACAATTTGTGAATATATTAACCCGGACCAGAATTCGAGGTTATCCCCATGCACTATCAAAATCGAAAAACCACGCTAGCGGACATTTTTCCGCCTCAGTCGCAAAAAATCTCGGGGCTTCATGAAACTTCTTGTTTGCATACTTCGAAAATCGATTCCTCTGGCATTTGTCGTACATTTATTTCATCTTTACAACTCCGACCAAATCTAGTTATATTCAAGACTCAATCAACATGTCTGCATCGGCCTTTCCACCCCACAAATCAATTCCTTCGATCCCTGTCAACCAAACAATTGCTCTCAAATACCTTCAAGATTATCTCTCACTCACATCCAGCACACCATATCTTCTCCCAAACGCCAAACTCGAGCCTACGGGTCCTACTATCGGGAGCAGTCACTCCAGCGTTACGATCCACAATCTTCAACGTGTTGAAGCTGGTCTGCGCGGAGAATGGCTTGCGCCAACATTAGAAATGGAGGAGGAAAACCCAGTTGAGATTGCGCAGGGTTTGGAAGATGAAAGCGGGGGCGACAAGATGGATGTAGATGGGTGGCAGGATAAGGAAGAATTTGAGAGGGAGCAGAGTATCGAGGAGGGAGATGTTGGAGCTAGGGTCCAAAAGGTGAATAACGCGGAAGTTGATAGTGATCTTGAGATTGAGCCAAGTGCAAAGGCAGTTCCAGGATTCAGTCAACCCAAAGCATGGATCAGGAAGGAAAAAGCAACACGAAAGGCCGAAAAGAAGGCAAGACGCAAGGCAGAGCTGAAGGCGAAGGAAGCGGAGAAACAATCCGCAGCATAATGAGCACGACGAACTACAAGTCACGAATTTTCGATGCGTTTTAGCGAGGTTAACGGAAATCTTTTTATTCAGTCTATACCGTACATCTATTCAGAGGTTTCCTCGTGATATGGAATGCTGTACATCTACAATTCTCTGCCACTAGCTTGTGCGGTCTTCTCATCCTTTGCAGCCGCTGGTGCAACTGGACCGCTCGACTTCCATCCCAAAGCACCTAATCTCTCCGACAATATTGGATGGGAGAAATGGTAGCTTGCATACATCCAGTCCGCATCCATGGTACTCAAGTTCTGGATCTGCAATTTTATCAACGAACGAGCTAGCTCAGCCTGGTATCCAAGTCCTTGTGCGAAGTCATCTGCTTCAAACTCGTACTTTCTGCTGAGGATATTCATCAACAGCTTGATGACTGTGTCCATAGGGGCAAGTGCATCAGAGAACAAGATGAACCCTATTATGATTGGGAACTCGTTATGGAAACCAAATGATTGGTACAAGGAGTGGTTGTTAATGAAGACGGAGAACAGGGAGAAGATGTAGAAAAAATGGGCCTGTAAATAATTAATGAGAGTCCCGTAATAACCAACAAAAATCAGCTTACCTGAGAGATTCCAAAGAGCTTTGTAGTGTGTCCCCGGCTCCAGTGACCAAGTTCATGGGCAAGAACAGCTACAATCTCTTGTGTATCGCTCTTCTCGATCAGAGTATCATAAATAACGATATGCTTCTTCCATGGTAGACCGAAGAAATAAGCATTACTATGAGCACTGCGCTTGCTGCCGTCGATAACATGCAATTCGTGAAGAGGGAAGTTCAAGCGTTTGGCCAAAGCCTCGACGCCATCTTTCAATTCTCCAGGTTCGAGGGGCGAGAGTTTGTTGAACAAGGGCAAGATCGTGATCGGGTAGACTGTAATCATGAAAACCTGGAGTCCAGCACCAAACAACCACAAGTAGTAGAAGAATTGATGGCCAGTTTTTTGTATGATCGTGAGAAAGCCAGCGAGGATCGGTGGAGTCAATGTAAATGCCAACATCTGTCCCTTTAACATGTCCGTAACGAAGAGTTTAGGCGTCTGCTTATTGAAACCAAACTTCTCCTCCAACACAAATGTCTGGTAGATGGAAGTTGGGAGAGAAATAAACTGTTGAATTACAATAAAAGTAAGGACGAAAACGATTGAGTGAGAAATCTCGCCGGTGAACCGAGCGGGTGCAAGTCGTAGAAGCCATGATCCAGTGAAGTCCCAAAGTTTGGGAAGAATGTCGAAATAGATGAATGCCGTGTTTTGAATTTGTCCATAGAGTCCTGCAACGAAACCGAATTGTGCTTTTGCGCGTCCATATGCCTTTTTGGAAGTCAGCGAGTGGTAGTGGGGAGATGGTAAGGCTGACAATAACATACCTGGCTTTTGTCGAAAACTTCCTGCGAGACTTCATTGGAGAGAACCTTGGGTGGACGTGTTTGCTTTAAGACTTGATATTGACGGAGAGAGAGAAACCCTTCGAATAGGTATTGTGCGAGAGAGAAGCCAACGATGAGCTTCTTCCATGGGAATAGTGGCCGATCGAGGGAACGCGCAAGGCGCTGGAATGACATAGTTAGTATTTTTGATCAAGATATTTTCAACTGAAAAACAATTTGGGAGGGTTATACCTGAAGGAAATCCATGTTAAAACCAGTATTGAATTGAATAGAATAGGTGTTCAATATGGAAATGGATTGTAGGTTGATACCTCTAAGTGAAAATAAAAGAGTGGTCTTGTTGTTAAGAAGCTAGAATTGAAGGATTACTACGAGGTACTAAGGTAGTAATACCGTATAAGTCTTACCTTCCAGGTTCCATCCACCAACGCCTTCTAAGGCTCCCATCTCACACCTGACCTGCTGTTTGTTTTGACAACGTTTCACTCGAAACGACCTACCTACTCTCAACATCTTACTAAGTCTTTTATCAATACATTCAATTCACTCAATGAATTTTTCAAACATCAGAAGTCTGATTGATCATGGTTATGTGATGCTTTGAAATATTCCAGAAATTTTCGCCGTTGTAGAGCATTTATTCAACACCTTCATTGATCCGCAAATATGCTCTATTAGCAATCAATCTATACTTTCAAACACCTGCATGGAGAGTTCCAATGCAATTTCAGGCCATATTTTTATTACACCGACCAAATACTCTTCAAGATATGATCTCATTCTTTCCCGTCATTACCCGAGAGAGACGTTCTCGAGCATAGTCATGAGAGCCTTTGGATGAAGTACACAGCGTGCCATGCAAAGAACCTGAGTAAGGGACCGATATATTCTCTTCCGCGTTCAATAGCCATACTTTGAGTCGGAAAATAATTGACCGCTAAGCACCGATGTCAGGAACAATCATGAACTCGTGCTTCAAGGCAGCGGCAAAGGAGAAGATTTAGAAGCCGATGGATGGCAGCCACCCAAGTGTGTATTTGTGAGTCACGGCTTTTCCATTGGTCAATCTTCACGGACATGCAGAAAACTATGTAATTGTACTACATAATATGCATAATGTCTAAGCATTCGTGGTGTATTGAACGTTACATTGCCATAGGATGGCAGTCGGATTATTTGAAGCTTTTGACAATTCCGTGGAAAGCACAGGGAGAGAAACATATAAAAGGGTAGCGGGTCACTCAAATATGTGAATTTAGAGATCACCATAAACTTCCATAGGAATATCAAAAGCGTAATACACATACTTTTCAGAAGTCAAGAACAGTTCACTTCGGCTCAAAAACTACTTGGCCAGGCAATCAGAGTCAATCAAATATCATCATGCCTCACGCAATTGAAACAAAAAGCAATGGAGAGCCACTCTACTTTGAGATGACGTTGAGAGAATCCCTCATTACACGGCACTCAAGCCGTGCTTTTCTTCTGACTCCAGTCCCAAAATCCATCTTACAATCCACTCTCGACCTCGCTCGCTTCGCCCCCTCAAATTCAAATATCCAACCTCATCTCGTTTTCGTTCTCACGGGCGAATCGCTGGAGAATCTCAGAACTAAGTTATACACTGCTGCATCGGAATCCACTCCCAATATCCCACCACTTCCTGTCGGATATACCCACTACCGCTCTGAAGTTGGCCGCCAACTCTATGGCGAAGGGATGGGTATTCCACGATCCGACTCTAAAGCTCGCAATGCAGCTGTCCTCCGCAATTATCGGTTCTTTGATGCACCAGTAGGGGCGATAGTATGTATCGATAAAACCCTGACGAATGCAGATAGAGTCAGTGTTGGTATGTGGTTACAGAGTTGGTTATTGGCGCTTACGGAGAGAGGAGTGGGCTCTTGTGTGCAGATTTGTCAGACAGGATATCCAGAGTTGGTGAGGAGGGAATGCGGGATTACTGATGATCTAGAGATTTTGGTAGCGGTATCGATCGGATACGAAGATCCGGATTTCAAGGCCAACGGGCTGAGGCCAGCGAGGGATGAATCTACCAAACACGTTACCTTTATGGAATAGAATTTCAGAAGAAATCGGTCCTGGGTCATGTTTAGGGTTGAAGGAGTTTTGGTTTGAGTATTGTCCGGGAAACGTTCACTTTTTGCACGAGTATAGATTTTAAACTAGACTATAGTAATATTCATATCATCCATAAATGCCCCCAAATTCTTGTACTTATCGAGTACTGCGACAATGACCATATACTCTGCTTATCACAAGTAACCTTGAAATGTCTTCTCCTTCTTTGACAGAACTCAGACGGCAGAAACAACATTTGCTATACTCTATTTTCTAAATTCACCATCCAAACTTCGACAGATGCTTGTCATCCTATCTAGGTAGTCCTCCTCCCACGCTCAAGTATACCCCCGAAATCTCGCGATGCCATCCAAGCTTACCATTCACCTTTATATCAACTTCGGCACCAACACATGATACCCCTTAAAAGACATCCTTCTTTTCCCAAAATCGCTCTGACTTTCAGCGATTACCCTCCCAATAGTCACAGCAACTATTAATTAAATCTACAAATACTCAAGCCTCCCCACCTGAAAATCTTGGTCTACAGTCACGTATGAATGGGCCCATTTACGAGAATCAACTATATCTTAGAAACAGATCGGTATCTATAAAAAAATGGCATCAAGCAGCAATAACTTCATGGAAAACGTATGTAAATCGATCCTCCATAATGCAGAATAATTGCATCATTTACTAAGCCTGCACCCCTAGCGCCCCGGATCATCTTCCAAGCAAACTCGCTCCAAAGATCTGATTCCAATCTCCCCCTTCGACGCTATCCCAAATCGCATCACTCCCAGCGCACTCCTCGCCATGCCCTTCATCTCCATTCTCATCGGTGTCTCCTCCCGCCACCCCACAAAACCCATCTACGCTATCTATTCCCCCAACATCGCCTCTCTCCAATACGTAAACGGAGACGGTACTCTCGTCGAACCCCTCTACATCTGTCCGCTCCTCTCCTTCAATAACGGCGATAAACTCTGTTCTCGTCAACGTCTCAACATAATCGAATGTATGAACCGCTCTGCACGCTATTATCAAATGATCCACTCCCCCTCCTGGAACGAAGACGGACCCGACGAGAAAGCCTTCCGCGGTCTCTTCACCCACGAAAAAAGCGTCAAAGAAGCCCTAACATACATCTCCGATCTTCGATTCGGACCCGACAACATAGCAGCTCTGAGAACACTCCCTCTCGATCGACATCTCGTTTCCAATCTTCCAGATCCAAGCTCCCCCTGCGTTTCCCTCACCGCACCTCCGACTTGGGATTTTAGTGTTCATCACACCGATTTTGCTGATCCATATCTCGATGCGATTCACGAAACGAAGTTGGTAGACTATTTCCAGACATTTATCCAACGCTTCCGAAACCATGTTTCCTATCCGATATTCAAAAAGGCGGCGTATGTTCTCGCGGGCATGGAACAAGTAGGTGCGATTTACTGGCAGAGCGGTCGTGAAGCGATCAAGACACAGGGGGGATGGACGGTTGATGATTTTCTGGCGAGGTTTGCGAAGTATGAACAATTTACCAAGGAGTGGAAGTTTTTGTACGCGCCGAATCCGGTGACGTGGTTGGAAGCAGAGCTGGCGGATGAGGCGAGGAGGGAGAGAATGGGTGGGAGGAGGAGAAAAGCGCCGTGGATGGGATTGGTGGAGGGAGTGGAGGTGGTGGAAGTTGTGAGTTGGCAAGCGCTGGGTGAGTTTTATTGGGATGATGGAGAAGAGGGGAGGGGATATCCGAGAGTGTTTCCGCGTGGAGATGATGAGTTTGAAGATGGTGGTGATCCTGAAATTGTGATAAAGAATGAGCATTCAGGAGAGACCGAGGCGCGAAGTGGTACTTCGTATGAGCAGAAGTACGTTGGTGAGTCGACTAAGAAAGGGCATGGAAAGAGTGGAAAGAGAAGTCGAGAGGTGTACGACGAGAGCCCGGCGATGAAAAGAGCAAAGGCCGCTGCGCTGAATATGATTTCAGGTTCTTGATAATTATTTTGAATTTTGCAGGATAGTTGATCATTGATTTGGTGGATATCAGATCACTGATCATGAGGGAAGCAGATGAAGCTCCGACGATGTTTTTACTCTACCATTTGAGATCGAGGTGTCAAGTTGTTCAATGATTTAGTTTCCCAGTAACCATAATGAATTATTATCTTTGATGATACTCTGCTAGTGGTATACAGACGTCCTCTTCAAGATCGCCTACCTCTATTCAAGGTACTCTAAGCGATTCATTAACCTGTACATAGGTATTCAAGATCGATATCATCCATTGAGGTCTTGATTTGTCCAATCCTTGGTGTGTAAATGCTACAGATATAATCGCATGTCATCTCACAGCATCTCTATAAAAATCCTTCAAGCTGCGATCTACACGTTCTTATATTATTACAATCTGATCCAATGTCCTCAGAACACACATATCTCTCTCTTCAAATTGCAACTGTAGAGTTATGTTCCCGGGGTCCATATTATAAACCAACAATAGTGACCGCCAGACCACTTCCATGTCATTTCACTCAGTCCGTAGCTACTCTTGCTGTAATGATACACTGGATACTGAACAAATGTACGATATACGACTAAAAGTCCCACGAATAGCATGCACGACTAAGGAATTGCAATTGCAATCAAGTAGTAAAAGGCCAATGATATATGAGAACATGATCGAAAGGGAAGGAAGGTACTGGTAGCAAGTAGTCGTGATTCAATTTCAACATGAATGTAATTATCATCGAGATGAAGAAGAATAAAAACGATGAAAGATTCGAAGGACTGAAATAATTCTTATTCACTCCCTAGACAAAAATTTCTATTCCTATATTCTACTCTCTTTTCCTTTCATTTCTTACTCAATAGAAAGGAAAAGAAGCACAACGATTCCAAAAGGAAGTCCATGTCAAATAAAAAAGACACATCGGACTGAGCATTCGAAAATAATGATAGCATATTCATTTCGAAAAAAAGATGTCTTCCCTGTTGTAAAAAAGCAAAAGTTCTTGTGGATGGGTGGGGACACAACTTTCCAATCAACACAGCAACACAGAACCTTGGAATGCCCAGAAACAACTTCTTTTGGGGTGAGGAGAGGACAACACTACAAATATCACTCGTGAGATTCACTTGAATACTTAAATGCCTACTGCAACCTATATCTCGAGTTTCAAGAACCACAAATTCCCAACAAACAGATATGAAACTCAACTCCTACCAATTCTTTCGAGCGCGTTCCAAATACCAAATTCCAAATCCCAATTCCAACAATTGGTGATGTTCAATACATGCCCTCCCTCTCTAGGATTACCAGCAACCCACCACACCCCTAGCCCACCCCCGTCATCTGACAGGCTCCACGGTACAATCCCTAACGATACCTAGTACTTTTGAAAGAAGAAAGAAAAAAAAAGTTATCTGACAATGCGTCACGACGAGAATGGCAAAGGCAGTCAGCATTTAGAGGGAGAGAAACTCGCAAGATTATCTACTTGAGGAAGGCACCCAGTTGTGCGTATGATGCTGCGTGTGCCTGCAGATGCAGATGCCAATGCAGATGGCGATGCAGATGTAGAGATGAAAAAAAAATTGATAACGATCTGACTGCCAGATTTCTTTTCCGGCCCCCCACGAATGTACCGCGAACGAGTTGCAAGAGTTGGTCCAGACGGTCGGAAATTTCAAAGACGACCCCAGTGGTTCGTTAGAATTTGCTTTGCCGTACGTAAGCTTACAGTGCGGTCAATATCACATAAATGGATCAAACCCCTGGTCGGAAGATGGATGATCTTGCGTGTTCTATTCTCATGTCACCGTTAAATGTAAATTTCAGCCGTAGTGGACGAGGCACTTTTGGGTTCATACATTTACGACTTCACACATTTGTCGGGACGTTAATCCCTAATTGAATTCTTCGACATTCATCATTAATGATAGATCGAATTGATTATCAAGCAGCTATGCATAGTTACGCATTGGAACTCGACGTTAGAAGTTTGATATCCAATCATCGTTCTAGTCTTCCTTTGATATGTCGTAAATCACTCTATCCAAATCACCACCACAACCAATTAAATTCGCAGCAGACCCCCCGAGATACAATGTTCCAGCCCATTTATTCGCGATATAGCAATACTTGAAATAATAAAGAAGCCACGGCGACGGTGGCTTTTCTCGGCTCACAAGGTAAGATCCAGCTTTGCAGGGTTTTCGGAGAAACACGAGGATGTTTTACTTTTTCAAACGGATTACACGCGTTACACGGCTTGCGACAGCTTGGAATATGTACCGATACTACCGATACTATAGGCATGTACCGTAACACCAAGACAATCTTGGCCGTGGTACCGGAGCCATATATATTTCCTTTTCAACGCAAATTTGGGGTTGTTTGAATTTTGGTGATCCAATGAGTACTTCCATATTGGATTACTGTGTGAGACTTCCCTGCCGAAGAGTGCATGTGATAAATTCGAAGAGACTCTCCATCCAAGAGCCTTACGAGACAGTTCGACATCTTGGAGTCACAATAGTCCAGCAAGTCGCAGCGTGGGACACCATGTAAGGGACAGGCAGCGACTTGGTATAGCACTAACCATACTCCTACCATCGTCGTAAAGGAATACGCAAATGTACAAGAAAAATACGGATCAAGGTGAAAGAGACAGTAACATGAGGATCAAGTAGTCCAACCACGGGAAAAAAAGCATCAAGCTTTCGGAAAACTTTCGGAAAACTTTTGCTGGTAGTCTCTATAGCTCGTCGCTCGGTGACCTGGTGATAGCAGCTCCTAGCTACCTGGATAAATTCCGTCCATTACTAACAGTATACATAAATTCTTGAAGTAAATTCCAAATATTATAGTAGACTTATGCCCGGAGTTTCGGTCTCCGAGACTTGTCAATAAGGCTCACGGGGTGATTGTGACTACAGAAGAACTGGGATATACCGAAATCTTGGATATACCGGAATAATTTCCTCATTTGAATACTTTTTATATAGTGATATCAGATTTTTGGATAAAATTGGAATATCAGATACTTTTTTGCAAATCTGGTATAAATTTTGATGGTGAATTTAATCGAATAAGCTTTTTTTAATTAATAAGTCTGATTCACTATAGTTATAATATTTTTAAAAAATATTAGAATTTGGAGTTAAAATTAATCAAAACACTTAAACCATTATTATTTATACCGGAATCTTCTTTATACCGAAATTGATTAATCCAATTTTTCAGTTCGGTATAACCAAGTTCTTCTGTAGTTCTTTTTGCCAGTAAACTCCAGTGACACGATACTTGGCCGGCAACTTGATATGGTGTCAATGAGAGGAAATTATTAGCGAGAGATGATGATTTAGAATGCCATGTGGATTACAGACTCCGAAGGCAAAAGCTCCGCACATACCGGAGATCCATAGAGAAATAACAAGAATTGAAGATAGCTATCGATATGAAATTGCCGTGAACATATCCATCTCCCATACAGGAAACATCTCCGTGAAATGGCACTCGAGCACTCACTCGAATGACCTCAGGGGCCATACAGTCTGTGTGTTTAAGGGTCCACTGCGGAAATCTCTGCCAAAAATTGCAAATCGGCCGAAAACTATCTACGGATTTCTCACATAGTTCCCGCAACGCATCGACGGTTATAGGTGGAGTAGACCCGTCCCTTTAATTTGATATCTTTACAGACCTTGAATTCAAGACTTGATTTAAGGTATTCTCGTCACGGTTCAGCTTGTACCTTGGGCTTCGCCGCGCGCACAGAAGAAAATGGATACCCCAATGGCGAAAAATTGATTTGAACAACGAATGACAAAAATTGAAGTGCAAACATCGTATTGAGAGTAATATCCGTACCGGGGTAAGTATCGAAGCAAGTATCAGGTCCTGGCCCCTTTCTCCTTACTTCGCACAATGCCCCGGGAAGATGTGGCATTCAGTGGCTGGCTGTCGCACAAGATAGACGGAGTCACTGATTCAATGGTTGAATCGCTATCTCCCAATCGGAAAGACAGAAGCAAGTGAGCCGTCTAGCTCCGCTATTCTAGACTCGTATCAAAGAAGGATATGGACTAGTATGTTCGATGGGTTTGCTTCATGGCATCGAATGACAGAAAACAGAAGTTTCGTCAACATAGAAGAGTTTCGATGATGTCGATAAATTCTTGTGACTTACCTGTTTGTTGATACAATGATGTCGTTTTGACCAGAGTAGATTTGAGTTTCAAGCTTCGTCGATAGTGCATGATTCTAGAAGTTACTTACTGTCGCTACTGTACGTACAGTACGGAGTGCATGCATATCTGTAGCTTGGAATTTGGAAAGCTATATGCCAGTGGGATATAATGTCCATCACTTAGAGCCTGCATATTTCGGGATCGCTCTAACCCAGTGACTGGAATGCGGCACGAATCGCAAGATTAACAGTAAAGTTACTTCTGAGAGTAAACAATCCGAGATCTTCCAGACAGTGCGTATACAGACTAGAGGCGAAAGTCTGGATACGTCCACTTTGATTGAGAGTGAAAAACATCCGCCTAGCAAGGAATTGGTATGGCGTGGATTGAATAACAGTTGATGCTGCCAAGGGATAGACGAGCCTGGAAAGATGATGGTTTTTTTAGGGATTAGGTATTGATCGGCGACAGGGATCAGTATGGTGATCTTCTAGGGTTTACCGGGTAATGCCACACTAATGGAAACCTAGTAACAGTGGTGGATCGTGATCTCGGAGTGGCTCAGTCGGTACAAACAAGAATGAATAGCTAAAGGTGATTGTTGAAACTTTGGTGGTCATCACCATCGTCATTGGCACTGAGTAGCGAGAAGCTTGAAATGTTACACTGGAGTTAGATGAGAGCAGAGTAAGATGAGGATTGGCGGACTTCATGATCGTGAGAAGAGATCTGGAACGACAAGCAGGAATGACCTCGTGTAGCGTTAAATTGAGCGTGGCAATCTTTACATCTAGTTGATACCAGTGCCGGATTGGTGATAGCCTGCAGTTTAGAAGGTGCTATGGAAAGAAGGCTGAAGGCAAACGGGGCGGTTTCCATTCGGGAAAGCCTCGGGCCACTAGCATAGTTGGCAATCAATGATCTAATGTCAGGTGTGTACTAATCATGTCTGTGTACAGATTGCGGAGTGCCAATCGTAGAATTTAGGGAAAGTTTAATTTCTTTTTACGGTTATGGTAACCTTACCTGAGGGATTGCCTCTTGCCTTTCGGAATATTTTACTTTATGCAGTATCGTTGTAAACCGGGAATAGTGGTTGGGTGCAAGCGGGCTCGTACACCCGAGGATTTATACAAACTATTAGCGCTAATGACTCAATGATTTGCGTGGAAATTCTATGATAAAACAAAGGGCGTTGGTGAGTGTAATGTGGCTGTCACTAATACACACAAGGTAACTCAGGTGAGAAGGTGGAGGGGAAATTAGGCCTTGATGTTCGAGTCATTGACAGGACGGAATAAGAGTCTTTATCAGCCTGCTCTAAATCCGATGCATGTCTAGTGAGGCACAATAGTAGCTTCAGGATATCTGTCCGATCCCTCCCGAGAAAAGCTTACCAGTATACGCGGAAAGCTTAAGAGCCAATGCCGTGTTGATAAGTTGACAGAGGTGGCGGAGTACAAACAAGTAGCAAGTTAGCTTGCAAACAACTGAGAAACTGTCACAGCTGAACCAATCAAACTCTGACAATCGGACCTTGAAGCGAAGAAACTTCACAGATGCTTTCAGAGCTCAAGATTGAACATGGATAGCTGGTAGAGGAGAGCATCGCATGAAATGCGCTTCCACGTATCATGGTGGCGGAAGTTGGCCCTGGCTGGATCGCGGGGTGAGGATCATTGTTAAGGATTGATATTAATTTTTCCACGAACTTTCCCAGTTACTCGGGACAGGCCATGTAGCTCCTGTGGGGTTCGCATCTAAACAAGCAAATAATAAGCAGGATAGAATATAGGAAACCTTGAGTGAATGTTATTGGAGTTTGGCGATTCATATCACCTCCATGTTTCAAGGTATATTTCACTGTCAAACAATCTAACGATGTTTTCCCGCCGACGTTGGGATGTCTCCATGACCGCCACGCTTTCGGAGCTTCGGAGGATATCTATGTATGATCGACGCAATGTAATATGTAATGTAATGCAATGCAGGGCAGTTGTTACAGGGTCTTCAAACTGCTATTGATAGACGTGGTTGCTGCAGTTCACGCCGTAAAGGGGAAGAAAAAAAACGTGCGTACAGGTTCATCACAAATACAGCGTTGCGGAGACACCAGGGGCTTGGGAATCGAGGCGCGCCTGGATTCTGAAGTGGCTGATGATCGTATTTCGCAATTGAAGCCGATGATTATGCAGATATCTGGTATGGTCAGCGTGGTCAAAGACCTAACTTAGTGAGAGTAGTGCTATTTTAGGCTTGTAATGTGTGTGAAAAGGTACATGTAGTGGAAATTAAAGGGACATGAAGGACGGTTCACCTCATCGTATGTCAGTGCATCAGCACTAATATTAAGTCACTTACACTCTCCAGGACCTCTGTAAGCTGTACCTCCAGATGATTATAGAGTCTACACGATCTTAAACGTCTGTGTGTTTAATGTAAGTTGCACTATCTTTGCAGTTAGGCGATTGTGACAAAATGAATACCCAAGTATGGTAGTCAGACTAGTCACAAATCAAGGCAGAAGAAGCGATATCATGTCTGGAAGTGTAATGATACTGGGACGGGTTTATGATTAGTTTGAGAAGCTAGAACCTTTTCTCAGCTGTGATCCATGATTGACAACAAAGATGGTTAGAGATGGAAAAGATATCGCAAGTGGATTCATAACGCCCCGTATTATAAGCTGATAATGTGAAGTGACATAGCGCGTGTGTATAGAAAATTGAAGAGAAAAACGGAACCTTGAATTGCATTCTCTGTGACGTCTTAGGTGCATGAAATGTGTAAAATATTGAAAGACAATAATGGAGGATTACTGCAATCTGCCTGCATATGTATGAAGACTGAAACCTTGGCAAAGACGATGTATAAGAATTGAAGATATGCAAGGTACAGTTCAAAGAGTTGACAAGTAAAGGCGATCATGTACGCTTGGACTTGCCTGTTGAAAAGACATGGGGATAACCAAAAGTGGATATCTCTATGAGACATTTGTGATATCGAAAAGATACTTCTTACAGATAATCATGTGATGAATATAATCACGTTGTAGGCGTCCAAGCACTTGCTTGCCGTTGTAGAAGGGACTGGTCAGCCAGCCATAGTCACCTAGGTAATCGTTAATCTTGATATGCAATTCAAGTCACGAGATTGTGAATCCACTAATATGAAATTAGAGGCATTAACAATCGATCTAATAAAATGGATTTTGTTCATAATTCACCCCTTTTGCATGCGGGGTCACTTGCAGTTGCATCAGCCCAATGTGTGAGTGACAGGATGTCTCACTACCAGGTCTGTTGCAACGAGACAAATAGATAAAAGGAGAAGCGTATTAAGCGGAAAACGATTTATTCTTGACCCGTGCGGGCCGTGTTGTACAAGATTCGCTACCGAGGGTTAATTCTCAGGCACGGGAAGGATGCATGTACTCCAATCCGTGTAATTGCGGCGTCAATGCATTAGGATGTGTACAGCATCAGGCTTTTCGCCTGAAGAGACCTTGGGCGACCAACTAGAGAAGCTTCAATCAGGCATCATTGGACAATGCTTAATGGGAAATTGAGTAGTGACAGGCATAGTTCAGCGGTGTGAGACGCGATATCGAAATGCAGTGATTGGAGACACTGTACTGTAACTCAAAGATGTTCCAAAAGCACTGCAGACTTGTGAAGGTAGGATGAAAGATGCAGAGATAAAACAGGGTTCGAGGATGGGATTAGATGTTTGTCAGCTAAATACTCAGTCTGGGGGGAGAGGAAGGGGTTGAAAGGGTTGAAAACCTGAAATTGGATACAAAAACTACAGTATTCCAGTTACAGATTTAACAGCTATTATTGCACACATACAGTATGTAAGGCACTGATGATTACGCACCCCGCCAGTTTATCTGGTTTCCATAATGAATCTACCTAATTGGCGAAAGAGCAAACGCATATGGGGAGTTGATGTATTGGCGATGCGAAGACGAAGAAATACTACAGCTGTTTGATAGTGAAGCAAAAGAAAACATTATGTGATACTTCCTTTGTTCGGAATGTTCCCGCGTTTTGCCCTTGTCTTTAAGGAAAAAGCAACGACAATGATACGTTGAATGACAAGTCGGTACCCCGCAGGTACTAACTCGGTAAGTGGCCGTTCATTCTCTCTTGGTCACACACAATAAGCCTTCCCCGGATATGTCTCTCTCGACCCCCGGTTTGATAATGTTGAGCTGTGAGTATAAAAAATTACACATATCATTGAGTCGAGATTGCTCGATGCTTCAAAGCGTGTCACAAGATGTGATGAGTGATTTGAGGAAATTTGATTGCCCCACCAGTCATTAGGCATTTGAGATCATGATTGCTTATTACTTTCAACTCTAATCTCGTGGCGGGAAGGATTTGAAGTATTACTTCGGGTTGTATTGTCCGGCATTTGATCTAAGTCACGGCACTTGGTGGTTGTTTCGCAATGCTAATCATATTAAACATAAGCGAGAAAGTCACCTCAGCATTGATTGACTCGAATCGCTCATGTAAGAATTGCCAAGGCCTATCTTACAGTATTTATGAGACATTACTATGATATTGAGATTCATGGAGATACATGCCCCGCCATGCTCTCAATTGCCAATCTCATTATTAGTCTCGACTGGACTCATGCTACGCACGTTCTTGATCGGCACACGGTAGCTATCATGTGCTTCTCCACTGTAATAATGATGCCAGCATATGGATGTACTTTGTAGTTGCACCACGGCAGTGATACTCTGCGTAGCATTTCTCAGATTTCAATGGCCTGTGATTCGTTCACGCGGTGATATGATAAGTACACATTTTGGAGATACTCATGCGAACGTTGAGCTTCCTTTTGCCATAAAAGAACTGGGTTCTTGTGCATGTGCATAACGGGGATACTTGAAGATGATGCACTCTGTCTCCATGTATGCATGGAATGAAGAAGAATAAGTCAGACTAAGCCAAAAATGTTAACAGTTACATTAGGAATTGGCCGTAAAAGCTAACAGAAACGAATTGAAATATTGAGGCTAAAACAAATATCGACTAGGTATCGGTGTGGTCACTGTGGTGTTCTGTTGAAGATCCCCAAATCTCGTATGCAAATCCGTAATGTGATTAATAAGTGCATCATTGTGTTAGTCTGAAAATGGAAATGGAGTAGCAATTTCTCTCCATTGAAAAAACAAAAGAGAGAGCAGATCCGGCAGTGGATTTACCGAATAAAGCTGGCAGCTTCACGATCATTTATTGTGGCGTGATTAACAAGCGTATTATGCCTTTCAACATCCGGTGTGCCTGGCGAGTAGTAAATGCCGCGATTCTTCGAGAGTTTGGCTGCTCTACGAAATAAAAACTAAACCATGCGATGAATTGGTGATACTTGCATTCTTCCAAGGCATTTAGAGCGTTGATGAAATGAGTCAGGAAAATAATGTTCATTTCCGCGGCACAAATCCATCACGTTATAGAGGTATTATAGGATTATAGGATTATAGCGTGATTTATTGATTTCAGGTAGCACAATTGTTGCTACCACAGCTACTTGTGGATGTAATTGTTGCCTTCTAAGTAGTTGATGATGCTGATGTGATTTTGTGACCGGCGTTTGACCTGTGTTTGAAGATTTCTCCGTATCAACCAGAAAGTCACGTTTGATTTCATGAACACTTGGCCTGTGGTTTTGCAGACTTGCAGCGACGGTGCGGACAGCCTCAAAGCTAGAACATTCAGATGACCGTTGCTTATCAACTGCCTAGACAAACATCTAGAGGCTTTCGGTTAAGACGACGTTGTATCGCTCGTTTCGAATGGGGGTACTCAGATTTTTCTTAATCGAAAGCGTACATCAGTTTGTAAATCTGGTTAAATGATTGAAGTCGGGATAAATTCGTAAGACATTCAACAAGGGGCCACGAGTTTAGAAACATGAAAGGTATGCCCTCTGTCAAGTCTACATAGCATACCGCCGAGGAAACACAAGCCGTCTCCAAGGGAATGAAGCATTTCACGTCGCCTCATGGCGGAGCAGGAAGATTCGTCGCTTGTCGTGAATCTCATCGTCTCAGGTACTATCCAGAAGCATCATTACTACGATGTTTTTTTTATGACAATTCCAAGATAGTTGGGGGCGCAGAGACTCAATTTGGAATACAAATTAGTACAGCGATGCCGCATTAGGATACACGCCGATGTGTAATGTAGTCTGAGGGTTTCGAAAGTCGTTTCATGTATTCCCTGGCAGAATCCCTGTACTTGAACCCCTTATCCATTTCCAGTATCAGGACCGTTGTTTATAGATAGGATATAGAATGGTATGCTTGTGAAAATCTCATTCCAGCCGGCTGACTTGGTAGAGGACGTAAATCTACGGAGTGTGCTTGCCCCGCATTGGCCTTGGAAAAATTGAATAGGCTCATTTACGAACACATACACTGTGCGAAGCATATATATATATATAATGTATGTTTCAGAATTCTGTACCTGGCATGACTAGGTAGTAGATACTATGAATTCCATTGTTAATCTACCGGTGAGGTATGGTGAAGTAAGTTATTAGTCGGAATTAACATCCCTTCGTTTGTACTCTCAAGAAGTAACAATCTTATGAAAGATGCTCAAGTACATCACAGAATTAGCTCTCATAGGACCATAGACCAAAAGATTCAAGAGATGACCTTTGAGATCATAAGAAATAATAAGCAGTTGAGTACCTGGCATGTGATTTATGCTGGTGATTGATATTAAAGTCACAACTAGTGGTTATATTTGTTTCATTGTTAATAATGCAATTGTTCCTGCAGCGTTGCAGAGTTGGGCGAATAGGAGAATTTTCAAATGTCATTTATATGTGTGATGAATGCACTTGGTCTCAGTCAAGAGGTCGACATTGAAGTATAAATTTCAGCAATTGGAGAATTGTCTCCTCAAATACCTAGGTAGATGCAGCAACTTAGAATTCACTTTGTCTAGATATCTTGTAGTAAACGAAACTTCATTCGCCTAATTGTATACTTCCTTCTGTAATTCGTACAATATCAGGCCTAAACGAATTGTTCATTAGCTACTCGTATATAATTTAATTTTTTTTTTTCAAAACTAAAACGAAAACTAAACTGATTTTTCTAAGCTTTTGGTGCTAACTCTACTCGTAGTCCATTATCCGGACACTATTTTTACTACCTCTCACATTATTCCCTGTAATCGCGAGGGAACAAGGTTTTATGAAGTCGTGTGGACGGCACGCATCCGTGAGACAAGGGAGATTGAACGATGCCGAATGGTTCAAAATGTCCTTCGAAAATCCCAATCAAGAATGAGTTCAACCAGGATATCTGCCACCGCAAATTTCCAAGAACTCAAATCAGTCATGATTTCATTATCGAATGGATTTCTTCTCTTGAGAGCAACACTACAATCTTATCAACGATAAACTTTGATGCCACTAAATGTAGTGCGTCTGTATATCTAAATTTTGGAGGTTAAAGAATTAGTCAGATTGTTCGAACGCTTCTACTCTATTTACATCGTTGCTCATGGGTTAGGTCATCAATCACGATTCGCATTCGCTTCAAGGAAGGAATATCAAAAAGACAATACCCCCTAGAGCTATGCTATGCTAGTAGAGTATCTCGTTGAAATTACAAGGTAGCGTCTGGGTTCTAGCTCTTGTTAGCTATCAACAACATTTGATTCTAGTACCTTTTCGTAGTATCAATTGATATTTCTGTCTGAATTTGGATATATAACAATTCTCTTATACCTTTCTAACGGCCGAAAAGGGAACCCAATTTCATCATTATTATTGGAGATAGATAGTATGACAAAACTGCCCCGAGAAAGCTGGCATCAGAATTGAATTGTTCGGGGAATTAGGAATTTGTGTCCTCAATCCTGTGACTTCCATCTCCGACGTCTCATGGTTTCGAAGTAACGTGAATATTAAAGACTCGAGTCAATAGAGTGAAGTTAATCCCCTCTAAGGTCTAATGTCGATAGGCGTCATTAATCGATAAGTGCTAAATTGTCCGGCCGAACATCGGTCGGTATTCAAGTATTTGCAATCTTTTCAAGAATTCGACAATACAACGAGAGTCATTTCAACATCATCGGTGGAACGACATCTAGCCATGAAATTACCTTGGGGCTTAGCAGGACATATCGAGGCGCACTGGAATATCTCTTACTGGATAGTCTGGGCTGTTGCGAGATCCGGTATGATGGAGAATCATGGTTTCCCCTTGAGAAATTTTGTTTTCACTGTAACGTGACGACTCCACCACACTTTATGCTAGTCAAACCCATGCATGCGGTTGAGGAGCTATCTTGGGCGAAATATCCTTGCATGGGAAAGACTATGGGTGACTACAACCGACAAGGTCTCCTGCTTCCCCTTTCGGAGCTTCGTTCATAAACAATTTCCAAAAGACGAAGTACGAAGTACTTATTTTTGTCTATCAGAGAAAGCTGTGGCTAGAACTATCTACATGGACGAGCTGACAGGCAAGCCTTCATAATAGCTACTGCTACTTCCAGTTGACGTACACAGCAAAATCTTCCTCTCTCATCGACTACAGCTACATCGAGATACATGCAAGACTCAAAAAATCATTTGTAATTCCCAGAGTTTTATTATATAACCTGAATCTTCTTGTTATACATCCGATTTTCGATTGAGTTATGTCATATTTATGGAGTATTCGACAATGTCTCCGAGGTAATATAGGCGTAGAAGGTAGGTATATATGAATCGTAAAGCGCAACTAACTGACTACTCAGGTCTCTCCTTTCTCACCATTCCAGAAAATTTGACCGACGCTAAAACCTTGATATAATGCTACCAGATATCCAGTTATCGTCAAGTAAACTTCCTTTTAAGATATCAGGTATATGATAGGTACATATACAGTAAACTACTATATATAAATCTCTAACCTTGTATGTATATCAGAAGCGAATAAATCGAAGAACATAAATTCTATAACGCGACAGCTTTGGAGTCTAGTTATTACAGAGTAATATAAAAAAACTAATATAACTTTATAGAATGTTAGCTTCTTGTACACTTGTACTGCTTAGGTACTAGTTGGCCTAGAAGAAAGTGCGGCAGAAAGCGAAAAGCGGAAAAGGGACCTGAAAATCCCACTATTTATCCTTGTCGAACAACCAACCTTGTTCTTTTCCCTATATCTCCAACTTCAAAAAGAAGCCTCCTGGTTCCAGCCAGTCCTTCATCAGTCCAATGATATGATACTACTCGAGAGCCCCATGTATGGATTCTGATGCAGACTTGCTGCAGACTGCAGTCTGCAGGACGGAATGGTTTACTAGTGAACGGCTAATATCTAAATCTTCGCCTCAAAGGAGAATAGTCTGCCTTTGATTCCTTTACAATTCGCTGTATCAGTAAGCCCAGAACAAACACCATGAGTTGAATACGTAGGTACTTACGGAATGCAGGTTACTTCCACTTTTCTGTCTGTTACTCAGAGAGATGGAGACGATTTGTATCGAAGGAAGAGGAAGAACGAAAGAAAGGAAGAAGTTTACATACAACAAGCCATAAGGAATGGGAAGCAGAAAAAAGCAACAAGAAAAGAAAAAAGACGACAAAACCGTTCATTCTACGATTTATTATCATATAAGAGAGAAAGCAAAAATGGCGATTGGACTCCACTTCCATCAACTTATTATTACAACTTAAATTCTCCAATTCCACATTAATCACCAACTCATTCGACTACCGATCGGATTATCATTAGACAAAAGAGGGAAGAGGGTCAACTATCATCTCAAGAGTCCAGGATAATTCATTCGGATGTGAAAATCCCACTCGTCTCTTGAGATCGATATTGCATCCACTGCTTTCCTTGCATACCTATTGATCCATCCATTCATATGTACTGTACCCATATTGCCATCCTCCTTGGATTGCTTCATTGACAATTGGAAATCGAGGGAGGCCCTGACTGCCCTACCTCATTGTTGGTTAATGTTGATTGCCTGCCTACCTGGTATACAATATCATCCTCGCATATCCTACTGGGGTCCCTCGTTACCTTGCACTTTCTTCTTCGTGGGGAAAAAGTTATTTACTCACGAGAATTCCATTCATTCACTGTCCACCGTATTGCAGATACAAGCCGTACGAGTCAGAAAAAAAGTCTAATATCTTGAACGGAATCTTGCCTTCGAGCTATAAAGCATCTCATATCTTATCAAGGCGCCATGCTATCTCTAGATTCTCTATCTTAAAAAAGCTTTGAACCATCAAGCATCTTCCCACTACAAACAGCTGGATATCAATATCTTGCATCTTTCTTCTGAATCCACATTCAAGAATCACTCTTACAACCATCATCCTTCTCAACTCCCCCAGAAAACTAAAGCCGTCGATCTCGGCCGCCTTTGAATTCCCGACGATTCTACTTCAAGAATGGTCCTTGTTTCGCAACTTTAACATATCCACACCACTTCAGAGACACTTTGACGTCGAAACAACCAGACCATATTTTCAACAGTTAGTCAAGTCTACCTGCCGAGAACCCTTATTTTTTCACACCTTGTCCAGCCACTCGCATGACCCGACACAGCACAAGCTAGAGCTAGAGCCAGGAACCTCGACCTTAGCCTCCTTACCACGTTCACAGTTTCTCTCTATTGCTCGTGCGCCCCACCATTCCGTGTTTGGGTGGATGATTAACAAGCTCCAGTCCATATCCCGCATCCAAAAAAAGTATGTATATGAACTCCTCCTGCTCACGTTGATACTTCTTCAAACTCATCCAGTCTTCAATTCTCTGACTTCCTCAGATCTCCTTGAAAGTTTCGTGCTATTCTTGTACACAGTTTACGAGAACCATCGTATCTTTCCTTTTAAAATACCTTCTTGCCAGGGCCTTCTCCAAGTCAGATCGCCAATTATCACTCTCGCTCAACGCTATTGCGCTGGACGCTCTGTATCTTAGCAGATTCTCCCATTGGGTTTCTAGTCGACATCACTTGCATATCAAGCAATCAAATCACAACACCTGCTTTTCTTATATATCAAATTCTCAGTCCATTACCCGATCAGGCTTTCACAATATCCGACGCACAACCGAACAGCTCTCTCTCGAGACTTGATACTCCAACTTCGACAGATAGAATCTAGGAATACATAATGGACGTCATGGAGCTAGTCGAGAACGAGCAAAACGCACGCCCCTTTCAATGCGATTGGAAAACATGCACCAAGGTACGACCTACCAATGCAATGAAACAACATCAGCTGACAGTCAAGGTAGAGCTTTAACAGAAAATCTGACCTTCAGCGTCACTATCGCATACATACAAATGAGAGACCTTACTCATGCGTAACTCCAGGATGCGGGAAAAGCTTCATTCAAAGAAGTGCCTTGACCGTACACATCCGTACACATACTGGTGAAAAGCCTCATCAATGTCAACACATTGGCTGTGGCAAACGATTTTCTGATGTAAGAGATGCAAAGAGAAGTTGATGAGACTATTACTAATGCTATTAAATAGTCATCTAGTCTTGCCCGTCATAGACGTATTCACACAGGCAAGAGACCTTACAAATGCGCACACGATGGCTGCTTGAAGAGGTTTGTGCTACAGATAAATTGTAGTTTGATCAGCACTAACATGCAATAGCTTTTGCAGAAAGACTACCATGGTCAAGCATCAAAGACGTTCGCATCAGCGTGGCATCCATTCATCAGAGCTTGATGACGGCGAGACATCTGATTCTGATAGCGGAGAATCGCCAACCACTCCTCAACATCACTCTAGTCAGATTCAGTGGCCTCAACACTTAACAGTCCCAGGTGTTCCACATGCACATCAGATGCATAGAGCGCACTCATTCGCGGATTTTGGACAACATCAACAGATTGATGGTTACCCCATGCCACAAGCGTATGCCCACAGACACAGCCTGTCGGGAGGTCCCCAGGCATACGGTCCTATTCCAGATCAGCACCATCACGTTATGCAAAGACAGCCTAGTCTTCAGCACGCTTCTTACTATGTTCCCGAGCAGAACAACCCAGGAGTCGCAACATTGAACACCAATCCTGCTCCAATCCAAACGTACCATATTCCTCGACATTCCATGGAGAGACACCCTCAGGAGATACTACAAAGCAGCCCCGGTAGTTACTCTTCTCACTCCCGCGCCAGCCCAGTCTCCCAAGAACCTTACTATACACACACTCAGCATTCGGTTCACGTTCCTACATACGCTATTCACGGCCAGTCGCCAACTGAACCACAGTCAATGATTCATTACCAGCAGCACGTACCAACACCTCAATCGATTCCATCACCAGTCGCACAAGTGCAGCATCAATTGCAACACCAATATCCACAACCTCCCGAGCATGGCCAGTGGTATGAGAGCACTCCTTACCAACAACCTGAAGTGATCAGCCACGTGCCAATGTATCCCCAGGTTACTGTCTTCAGCGATCCATGGCATAAGCTCGAGACATTTGATGATCCATCATTGCAAATGCCCAGTGCTCGCATTGAGAATTTGTAACAACACTGAACAGTCAAATCACACGCTCGTTTCGAAACTCTCTTTAGCGATTGTATCATTAATAAAACGTCGTATACCCAAGGACTGAGGCACACAGGACTGCAGTTTGTTCCGTTTCACCAACAAAAAAGTTTTCACTTCTCCGAGTCTATCCGCGATATACCTAGTACATTAACGACATTCACGAATGCATCCCATCCGTTAGCCAGACATTCCAGCCCTCCTTTTCGGAATGATCAGCTTGTCGCGGCATTTTCACATACTTTTTCTTTGTTTCATTACTTTTCTTGTTTTATAGTAGTTTCCGTCCGGTTTTGCGTACAGATGAAGCTGGATCTAATATTGGCTGGGAGGGGAGGAAGATGGAGAGAGGGTACATAATGAGGAGGTGATATTATGGCGCCACGAGTTCAACGAGGCCATTTCCTTTATGTTATATACTCGCGCATCTGGAAGCGTACCGTGCTTTTTATGCCTAGAGGCTGGTGATCAAGGCCGGGTTTGCCATCTGTATCAATACGTATTTAAATGTTTATTGGTTTTGGACATAGGAATCGGAATTGGATATGGTATTCAATTTGGAATGGAAAGTCTTGTGTGTATTTATAGTAGTAGTATATAGCTAAATGAATAGTATAATATCATCTACATCTGGACTTCGTGACTCGGTTTACTTTTATCTTGCTGGTGATTAAAGACGAGGCTTGAATCAGGCGTATCCAAGACAAGGAACTCCACTGACAACTATTTGATCCGGGCGAGAAATCTTTCAGGACTTTATTAGGTTCATGTAGGTTAATGTTCGGCAGGTTGTATGAGTCCTTGACTTCTTATACTCTCACTTTCCTTGAACATTGCCCCTGATACGTTTCCTGGAGCGAGGTCTAAATAGTAAGCGATAGGTATCCGTAACATATATTCTAGACCCCTCCCTCTCCCCCTTAGTAAATTGTTACATACTACTAGGTAGGTAGCTAGTTTGAAGGTACTATTTTGATAAACACGTGCTAGTAGTGGAACAGGATCTAGATTGGTGGGCAGCATTTAGCGCTAATCCAAAATAAGCTTAGTCAATTAATAAGCAGCGGTATCAGCTTTCTTCCATGATGCACTACCGGAAGTGATTTACAAGTTTGCCTTCAGTGTTCCAGTTTCGCATCAACAATCAAGACGTCCTCGAGATCGAGGCTCAACAAAACTTCATTTCTTAGACTTTGCAGACGAAATATTGATACAGTCAACCAGTTTTGCAAGGAGAAATAATTAAAAGGATCCACTTGGTGGTGGTTGATAGGAGGTGTTCATAATCTAATTCTATTTGGTTCTGCCAGTCATGGCAACACCAACTCATGGGTTTTCCACGATGGCTACATCTTTAAGGCTTCTAGTTCGGAAGGCACCGGAAACCCAATTTGCGAAGATGACACTTCCATCGGTGCGAATGGTTCGTAGGAATAAAAATCTTATCTCTTTCAAAAATGGCCTAACTAATGCTGTCGCAGCTATCGACTAGATCGATTCCTGTGCTACCTTCCAGCGCACGAATGGACTCAATGTCTCCAGGCCTTCGAAATGCATTTATCTCGGCTTCAAAACGTATCTCTACTGCGAACTCAACGATCCCATCTTCATCTATTCTTGCCATGGCTCATTGCCGTCAAATATCCACGTCTTCATCTCCACGACCAGAGCAGTCCATGCCATTTACCAAACCCTTCGAGTCCCAGCGAAGATCTCTCTTCGGTGGTAGCACATCACACAATTTACTCTCTCACTTGGAAGAAACTGCAAACAAGAATCCTACCAGCGCCACGGCTCAGAACGCTCTCTACCAAGCGCTATTGAAGGCAAATATGCCAGCCATCATTGCCGACAGGTATCAAACTGGTCATTTCGCATCAAATTCTGCTTGTGAAGGTGCATATCATAGGGCTCTAGGTATGTTGGGACAAATGAACAGCGGCATGGCAAATCCTTCCGGACAAGCGGGAAATATCGGCAACGCGCAATTACAGGCTATTGGTCAAGCAGTCGCTGCTACTTCTCGAGGAGGTAATATTGCTATATCTCGCGGTCAAGCATCTGGATCTGGCGACAAAAACTCTCCTATGCACGTTGTTGTTGATGAAACGATGGGAAACACTATTTTCAAATGGGTCAAGTTTGCTCTCTACTTTGCACTTTTCACGTACATCAGTCTGGTCGTTGTTGCTATGATGATTGAAGGCTTCAATTCGATCGTTGCCAGAAGACCAGGAGGGGCGAAAATCGATAACGAGGCCAAGGCTGAACACCAAAATGTCAGGTTTACGGATGTACATGGTTGTGACGAAGCAAAGGATGAACTCCAAGAACTCGTAGATTTCTTGAAGAATCCGGAGAAGTTCTCCACGCTCGGTGGAAAACTTCCAAAGGGTGTCTTGCTCGTTGGCCCTCCTGGAACTGGTAAAACTTTATTGGCCCGTGCGGTTGCTGGCGAGGCCGGCGTTCCATTTTTCTTCATGTCTGGTAGTGAGTTCGACGAGATATATGTCGGCGTTGGTGCAAAGCGAGTTCGAGAACTTTTCACTGCTGCGAAAGGCAAATCACCAGCCATCATATTCATCGATGAGCTGGATGCTATAGGAGGCAAACGAAATGCTCGGGATGCCGCGTACTCCAAGCAAACCCTCAATCAGCTACTTACCGAACTAGATGGATTTGCACAAAACAATGGCGTTATCATTTTGGCTGCTACTAATTTCCCAGAACTGCTAGATAAGGCTCTTACACGACCTGGAAGATTTGATCGAAATGTCGTCGTTGGGCTACCAGATGTGCGTGGTCGATTGGCGATCTTGAAGCATCACATGCAAAAAATCATTGCTTCTCCTGATGTCAACATTGAAACACTTGCTTCTGGTACCCCAGGCTTTTCTGGCGCGGAACTTGAGAACGTCATCAACCAAGCTGCTGTGCATGCCAGTAGAGCGAAAGCAAAAGCGGTATCTATGTTGGATTTCGAATGGGCAAAGGACAAAATAATGATGGGTGCAGAAAAAAGGAGCATGGTCATTTCTCAGAAGGAAAAGGAGATGACAGCCTATCATGAAGCAGGACATGCCCTCGTTCTCATGTTTACCCCCGGAACAGATCCCTTGCACAAGGTTACGATTATGCCCCGAGGCAGTGCTCTTGGTATAACTTTCCATTTACCAGCAATGGATAAGTACTCAATGACTTTGGATGAGTATGAGAGCAGGCTTGACGTTTGCATGGGAGGTAAAGTGGCAGAAGAAATCAAATATGGCCCTACAAAGGTCACTAGTGGAGTTTCTAGCGTAGGTCTTCCCAACTAGTTACTAATACTAAAGGTTCTGAGGAAGTGGAAGAATACTAATTTTGTGAATAGGATCTCCAAACCGCCACAAGCCTTGCATATAATATGGTCACTAGATTTGGAATGTCACCTGAGCTCGGTAATGTAGACTTGATGACAAACTACGAGCATCTCTCCGCAGGAACCAAGCTGCTTGTCGAGTCTGAAGTTAGACGCGTCATTGAGGAGGCTCGTCTTCGTGCTGTCAAGCTCATCGAATCCAAGCGTAAGGAACTGGATCTCTTGGCAAAGGCTTTAGTGGACTACGAGACGTTAGATAGAGAAGAAGCCTTCAAAGTTGTTAAGGGAGAGAAATTGGTGGGCAGAGCAATTTCTCCTTCGGGAAGCATAAAAGTACCTGAGAGTATGGGTACTTCACTTGCACCAATTCCCGGAAGCCAAAGTCCCGAGGATAAAGGACCGAAGGGACCACCAGGTGGTGGTGCTCTTGCACATTAAAGGAATGATTCACTCGACTCATCGGGACGGCGTTTCGGTGGTGGTGGATACACATATACATGTGTTGTAACGATTATTTGCACGATTAAGCATGGGAGGTGGTCTCATGGTCCGGAGGATCACATCATTATTGCCTTGTTATTGGCAGAGGGAATGGGAATCATGTCTCTGCCTCACGATAGTGATCATTAGCGCAAGAAATTTCACCTTTTTTATATGTTAAGATGACTTGTATAACTATGTGGGCTTGATAGCTCAACGGGTGAACGGATGCTCCGAACATTATTTCTGAAGTATGTTCCCGGTCTGTAATTTAGCATCCCCACGTATCCCCAGACCACAAGGCACACAAACAAAACAGAATAGTACAGCAGCTAATTGAAATGATGCCATTTGCTGGTCATTCAGCCTATCGTTATCGCTCGTCATTAGTATACATAGTTATACATGATATATACATACAAATGTCCTTATTATAGCCGATCTGTCTCGCCAAACCTGTCATCACACTTTTTTCAGTCGTGGTCTAATACATTTAAGACATAGAATAGATCAAAGATTGAAGGCTAGCTAGCTTAGATTAGCCTAGATTAGATTAGACGATTATACGAAAGCGCTGATGAATACATTTCTGCGTGGTTATAGTACGTAGGTAGCTACGCAATGCAATGTTGCGATTGCGAAAGAACTGATTGGATTTGTAGAGATCTTTTAGAGTTTCGATTGGGGTATTTTATTTTTTTATTCTTTTTATAATCATGTGATTTAGATTACTCCCTTGGATTACAGGAATATTACCTACCTACTCATAAGTTGGTGGGTAAACTTTCTTTCTTCAGAAGCTAGATAACAACTATTGTTATATGTGTACTTTTTTTGTGAAGTCGTATTCACGTGTTCTTATCGCCTAGAATCTATGATGATGTTATAGATTCGAATTTTTATATTTGTATCTGGTCTGGCCTGGCCTTGGCGTGGTTTACAAAGTTTCCAGCTTTGTTTTCGTGTTTCGTGTTGATTTTGTCCGAGTGTGCCTGGGCTCTCTCTCTCTCTCTCTCTATGCAAGAACCAAATTGAGAGATGGAAGTATATACAAAATTTAGGTGGCTTGTATGAGAGATGTTGCAACGTTGAATATTATTCTAAATCTGTTACGACGTGGATGCTCACAACATATTAAACGAATTATTGACACCCTCAGACTGTATTACCGTCGGCAATCATATATTGCTTTCCTGGAAGAACAATCGAGCACTGCAGTTCAGCATACAGGCATTATTATACCGGGAAAATTGATATGAATTCTGTACTAAAGGGAAAAATATATACAAACCCCCTCCCCCAGCACAATCCTGGAAACCACCCCGAATCCTTCAGTTCTTCGGCTATTCCTAAACTCCAGTTTTCCTGCGAGATACTAGCAAAACTTTGCAAATTCTGTTTACTAAGATACTTTGCGTGAAAATGAACAAATGCATATGAGTTCGAGAATTAAACGATAGCTAATATCGCTGAACAAAAACTATCCGCTGGGAGATTAATGCGGTAAGTGTAGAAATATGAAATTAGGCGAGCTGCAAATGATAAACTGTTGATGGTGGATCAACCATCTCTCCACGGAAGAGTTGCTGAATTTTTGATAGATAATCCAAAGACTTTCCTGCATGTATTTAACATCAGATGATAAGATAGAGAGGAGAACGAGCAATGAAAGCGGGAAGAAGATAGCGCCGACTCGCATGAGAATGTTGAAGAAAAAGAACGATCTACCTTTCCTCGAGAAATATTGGGCACTGCCATCCTGCAGCATCTAGTAAGGAAGATCTCTCCAAAGATGTAGGGTAAGCGATCGGGATGTTCTTCACGAAGGAGAACCTTCGGAGTCAAATCGAGGTTGAGAGCGCCAGTCACCCACTGCTCCTTCAAATAGCCCACGCTGATTGTTGACTAATCTTTCGCCTGAATCCATCACCCTGCACCATCCCATCTCGATAGCTTTCTCCTCGTCATGAAAAATCTGCTCAAACTTATCTTTCAATTCAGCCAGTTCTTTTCCCACACTATTTTTCAAAGAAAGTCTTGATAGCTGGTATACCTTATCTTCCTTGAACCAACCTTCCTGATCATTCTTTGTCGCAAGTACTCCGCCATGAATATCCACCTCTAGAGCAAGTCTCCTCCCATCACCTTTCTTCACGACAATCCTTAATTTCTTGCAGCTCAGCTTCATAATAGCGTTCATTACCTCTCCATATTCCCATAAAAAATCCGCAAAAGTTATGGGAGCATGTTCAAATCCCAAAGCTGTCGAAGTGAAGCCAACCTGCCGCGGTGTCAACACAAAGGTGAAAGTTTTCAGTACTGGCTTCGCCATTACCAAGGTTTCAATGCTTTCAGCTGCCTTGTGATACCAATCCATATTCCAATTATCTTTTGGACATTCGAGAACAACATTTTTTACCAAATTTAGATAGGTGGTTGTGATCCTTGGGATATTCCAAGCAGGTAGTCGTGACATGTTCTCTCGGAGCAGTGCATGGAAGGTATTATTTTTATAGAGGAATGAGAGAGCCTCCGCACTGATCTGTTTGCATATAAACAATATCTTTTTGACCACAAAATCGGGGCAGCGTTCGACAGCTTCCCAATCATAATTGACGAGGATCGAGTTTGGGGAACGAAGAAAATACCCATAGATTCGCTCACGGACTTCCAAAGGATAGCGCAGGAATGGAGAGCGACTTGGACTATTCATTTCCACTGGTTCGGGTGTAGCTTCACGACTGCACAGTTCTGGGTAGCGGTTGAAGAGACCTGCACTGCGTGCTGCATGATTACGGCCGAGTCCTGGTTGTTGCTTGGAAGTGGCAAATTTACGCTTGCGCTTGGGGGCTACAATCATCGCCGAGGAGGGGATACCCCAAGTATTATGCGAATGAGAATTAGCGTCGAAACTGGGTGTGAACTGGCTCAGATCATCATTCTCATCGTCAATTTGGAGTGATGCCATGGTGATTCGGGCACAGCGACGTTTGCGCGATGCCTTAGAAGTCATACTACCAATGATTTTACCATTCTCATCACGATCTTTGGGAGCTGCCCTTTTGCGTAAATTCGAGACCTTTTCCCTGGGTCCCTCACCTGAGGGTTTTGGCATGTTTGACAGTAGAATTCTGATAGTCGCTCGGTTCGTTAAGTTGCCCAATTGTAGCGGAAGTATAGAATTTAATTGGACGATAATTTAAAGAAGACACTGGGTACCTCTTTTGAGTGAATGATTTCGATGACTAGTGTTAAAAAAGTCACAGGATTGAACTTTGAGAAGTGAATTGCTCTCACAATTCGAATGCCAGTAAGAAGGTCTCAAAAATAGACAGGTCGAAACGACTGCCTGAAACTGCCAACAATATCAAAAGGAGTAAATCAATAGCAATGGTAGCCATAGACTGGCTTTGTTAAAAGCTGGAGTAGAATCTATCTATCCGGCCTGGAAAGGATGAAAGGAGGATGATTCTGCCGACTTCAGGAAATGGAAAGACTTTGTAGAAGATGAACTCGAGACGCATGGAATAATAGTGAAAGCGAAATTGGACCAGCCCATTGAGTGTGTTTATTTAGAAATAGGCCAAGGAAGAAAACGAACAAGATGGTTGCAAATATTTCTGGTAATTCCGCAAATAATTGGACTGAAAAAGAAAGAACCATGGCTTACTAGTAAAATAGGTAGGGATGGTGGTTACTTGATATTGTATCGTCTTATGGGGAAGGCGCGATGAAACCATCACATTTTCCATTTCATCTAATCGATGAAGTGGCATGGCCTTACCATTCAAGTACCTAAGGACTACGAAGTAATCAAGACATATAAGAATCGCAGTATCTCCGATTTCATGTCCCAAACTTATTCCAGATGTAGATTCCCGTATACAAACACGCTTTTCTTGATTGCCGAGAAGCATAAAGGGGGAAATTCAGATTGTATTGACCGATATAGACGAGACAGCATAGTGAATATATGTACTTTTGAACATGTGCTAGAGAGCTATGCAATGATCATCTTGATCTCATGTAGCAATTTAAGTGTACACCATAATCGACTATCTACAAGTAATAATGAAATATTGACCAATTCGTAGAAAAACAAACGAACATATATACAAATCTAGATGTTGATGTCTAATAACTCTCTAGATAAAAACATAGATAACGCTCCGCTTGGCCACTGCCGTGGAGGCTTCTTCGCTTCGCTCTGGAATATATAGTAGCTGAGCAATACGGTCCTTTACTAGATGTTTAAAGGAGGTTCTTGAAAAGATATTGGAAAATAGGAGATATAGTTGTATATTTCGCGTACAGGTTGGTAGATGCGGCAAATAGATAGGTCCTGGTGGTCGATAGATAGATACCAGTACTGGTAGATAGACAGATATTGATGAGTAATTGCTCAAATACTATGGGTCAAGGGAGCAAATGACTTAAATTGATATGCACAGCCACCAATTCCAGCTTTTCAGGGGAAATCATCTTATAATGGTCGAAGTTTGGATCCTATTGAATCCTATTGAATCCTATTGGTTGACAACGTTTTAGTACTGGTAATCTGTCGATAGTACGGTTTCTCGATGCTTGGACTCCGTAATGACACGAGCGACACGAGCGACCCTTAAGTGAACCCATGTCTTCTCTCCTCTCCCCCCTCCCCCCTCCCCAGATCAGTTTCTCTCTTTTCTAGAATAATAAATTACCTCCCTGGCCTGGCTCATGGGTAGAAGAGTAACCTGAGCCTTAGATTTCAATCGATCCAGAAGCAGGTCCTGATCAATAATGGACCTTTCGCTGACGGGCCCCCAACTTGGATCTTCATCATCATCATCTTCTCCTTCGTACCTTGCTGTACTGTAGTATTATATTATAGTATTATATTATATGTAGGTAAGTCTTACAATTGATTTGTCTTTTCCCTTGTTATTGTTGTACAAGTGAATCATTGTCGCGCCGCATTGCATCTGAATCTGCATCTTGATCTTGATCTTGATCTTGATCTTGATCTTGATCTTGAATCAAGTCAAATAAAACATCATTACCTATTCACACATATTTCTTCCGGGACCTGATTGTGTGTGTGTGGGACCTGATTTTCATGCAATGACAGGCACTACAAAGACGTCTTCCGGTGAACTCGTCAAAATAAAGCAACAATCGCGATCAAGCTCGAGTACAACTACAAAATCACTTCTTATAATTACACCCTCGAGTTCTGAAAGCACTCAAAGTCCCTCGACCTCACCCACTTTTCATATACCTGCGCGCGACAGCACCTACACCGAGGACGATCGAGTTGCTACAATCGGCGAGAATATGGAGAAAGCGACTATCAATGGTTTGAGCAATGGCTCGAGCACTGCAAAAAGGAAGACTCCTTTGACTAGGAAACAGTCTTCTCCTATGATGCCACCGTTTATGGTATCGGCTCCAGGAAAGGTTATTGTGTTTGGAGAGCACGCCGTCGTGCATGGAAAGGTGGGTGCCATTGCTCTAGCTATGCGATTTGAAAACTAACATTAGAGATAGCCTGCGATTGCTGCTGCAATTTCACTTCGATCATATCTCTTAGTTACATCCCTCTCAAAATCGAAGCGCACAATTTCCCTCCGTTTTCCCGACATTAATCTCTCACATACATGGAATATCGACGACCTGCCGTGGGACACCTTTTCGCATCCGTCGAAGAAGAAGCACTATTATGATGAGGTCACATCTTTAGATCCAGAATTGGTTGCAGCGATGAAGCCACATCTAGAGAACATTTCCCCCGAGGAATCACCCGCCATACGAAAGATACACCAGAGCTCTGCCTCGTCATTTTTATACATATTCTTATCACTCGGTTCACAATCATTTCCGGGCTGTTTATATACGCTTCGCTCAACAATTCCAATTGGTGCAGGTCTTGGTAGTAGTGCCTCGATATCCGTCTGTCTTTCGTCCGCGCTTTTGTTGCAGATTCGCACATTATCTGGACCACATCCGGATCAACCATCCAATGAGGCAAGCTTGCAACTTGAGAGAATTAACCGTTGGGCATTTGTGGGAGAAATGTGCATACATGGAAATCCGTCTGGGGTCGATAATACAGTTTCAACGCAAGGAAAGGCTGTCATCTATCAAAAATTTCCCGATGGACCTACGGTGAAGCCATTGAGGAATTTCCCAGAACTCCCTCTACTGCTTGTAGACACACAGCAAGCAAAATCTACAGCTCATGAGGTTGCTAAAGTGGGTTTGTTGAAGCAGAAGCACCCAGCTATTGTAGATTCGATATTGAATGCTATTGATATGGTCGGTCAATCAGCTGCGGCTATGATTTCAGATCCAGAATATGATAGCGAGAATCTTGAGTGCGTTGAGAGCCTGGGAAAATTGATGACAGTCAACCATGGACTTCTAGTTTCTTTGGGAGTATCTCACCCTCGCCTGGAACGCATCCGGGAACTTGTCGACCATGAAGGAATTGGCTGGACTAAGCTTACCGGTGCTGGAGGGGGAGGGTGCTCTATTACACTGCTAAAGCCGGATACTACACATGAGAGAATGGCACGCTTGGAGGAAACATTGAAGACTGAAGGTTACAAAAAATTTGAGACTACATTAGGTTGTGATGGAGTGGGTGTTTTGTGGCCCGCAGTGATCAAGAATGGAGAAGATGATGATTTTGGGGGGGATGAAATCGACCAAGAGAAATTTCTCAACGCTGAAGGTATAGAAGGAGTTGAGGAATTGGTTGGAGTTCATGGACAAAGTGGTGATAGGGAAGCATGGAAGTTTTGGAGGGTTGAAGATTAGAATGCCGGCAACAGCACAATTACTTCTTTTCGCTGTAAATTATGTTAACATGTTATTCTATAATGCGACGGACCGGTAGAAAATAATGAAAAGAAAACATATATAATGATCAAAAGAATCAAAATATTGTTCCTCACATTGTTCAACATTTCTTTCTTCAGCCTCACAGCTTTCCCGCACAAGGCTGACGCTAGCCGAGCTCGTCTTTTGGAAGCCTTTCAGATGGGTAATTGAGTCTTCGTTTTCGACCTCGTAACAAAGAGCACAGTGTGAGATCAAGGATTACTTGACCCAATTCTAGCCTCTAGCATTTCAAGTTCTTAGGTTCCGGGTCTGCACAGGTATTTAACTGACATTGACCTTTTCAGGCCTCTCTTAATTTGACCTCCCAGTTCACACCTTTCACCGTGACCCTCACGAAAGCAGAGCTCGCGAAGATTCATAGGATACTCGTATACTGATATACGGAGGTATTTGAATTGTATTTGGTCAACGGTTCTGCAAAATTAAGCATTGCGAAGTTTGCGCAAGCGGATTTTCAAAGTAGGAAGCACATTAGCACAAGTGCTTGCGGAAGAGAGATATTTCATTCGGATAGCCGTAAGACCACGACAGAATAACGACATACGACCGAGGGTATTGGCAATCGATCCGCGATACCAAAGCGGCAGAATGGGAATATACGAGAAGGATCCTATCTGGGCTGATGTGGTACCAATAGCACAAGATGATGGCGAGGGCGCTTTAGCACAAATAGCATACACGGATGAATACGCAGAGGGTAAGATTGCTATCCTTCATTCTCTCCACAAGACTCACGATATGTCTAGCAATGGGATACCTTCGTGCTGTAATGGCAAGCAAAGAATACTCACCTCGCGTTCTCGAACTTACTGAACACATCATTACCCTTAACGCAGCTCATTATACAGTCTGGCTCTACCGTGCCACCACTCTCTTTGCACTATCTTCCTCTGTCGCCGACGAACTCGCATTTGTAAACCAAATTGCGCTGGAAAATCAGAAAAATTATCAGATTTGGCACCATCGCCAACTTCTCATCGATCACCTGTACCCCTCAATTTCGTCCTCTCCTTCGTCGCTCAACGTGCTTGCAGATTCGGAGCGAGATTTCTTAACACAAATGTTTGACGAAGATGCAAAAAATTATCATGTTTGGAGTTATAGACAATATTTGGTATTGAAATTGGATATGTTTAACGAGGCGGAACTAATGAGTGTAGAGGATCTAATAAGGAGAGATGTACGAAATAATAGTGCTTGGTCATATCGATTTTTCCTAGTTTTCTCGGACCCCAAATATTCGACCAAGGGATTGAAAGCGAATGAGTTTGATGGCAAGATTCCAAAGGAGATAGTGGATAGAGAAATTGAATATGCGAAATCGGCGACATATGAAGCACCGCAGAATCAGAGTTCTTGGAATTATTTGAGGGGGGTTTTGAGAAAAGGGGGTGTGAAGAGTGAGAGCTTGGAGGAGTTTGCGGGGGATTTTGTTAAGCTTGGAGATGCAGATGGAAAGGGGGAAGATATAAGGAGTAGTCATGCATTGGACTTTCTGGCGGATGTCTGGGCAGAGAAGGGAGAATGGGAGAAGGCCGACAAAGCGCTCGAATTGCTTGGTGATAAGTATGATAAGATTCGAAAGAATTATTGGGATTGGAGGAGAGGTTCATTCAAGGAGATGAAGGGATAGACTGAGTATGGGACGAGACAAATGATTGGTTATGGAACGGCGTTGGGGCGAAGAGCGTGAGCGTATGTCTGCTTCGTTTTCGCTTGCGTTGTTGTTTGGGATGAGCATATACCAAGTTGCTCCCTTTTGTTGAATGAAGCTTGCATGAACGTACAATTGTCTTGTGGTGAACACATCAACTTCTGGTGATCATTTCGAAATTCCATCACACGACGTGAGCGATTCATTCACCGTGCCACATGCCAATAGTGATATTTCTGTGACCCCTCCAAACAAACTCATCGTGTTCCTTTCCACATTCCTGACTCGTCCCTAACATCAACACAGGCGACAAGAAGATAAACTCAAATTTCCAAACCCATGGATAGTCGGTTCCACTATCTAGAATCTCACTCCCAACCACCCAAACATGTCAAAACCCCTCGCTCGTCACATACATCATCAATATAAAATATCAGATCACCAAACCAAAAGGGACAATAGCTCGAAAATAGCTCACCCCGCATTTGCGACACCTGCGCTCTGCATAAAACCATTACCCTATAAGTATCTCCACATTACCCTATAACTTTAAATCGCATGCCGTCCCGAGCTTCCCTTATCATTCCAATTACCCTATAACTTCGTGCGCATATCATGATTACCCTATAGCTTCTCTTGGATTACCCTATAGGTATCCACGTGTATCTTTCTGAGCAAAGTCCATTACCCTATAACTTGTTTTAGCGAGATAGCGCATCCCCGCTTATCGTCGGATTCCCCTTTCGTCGGCTGGATCGTCTGCAGTGCCGAATCGAAGGCATGCGTAAGGAGCCATAGGGATCCTGGTTTGTTTCAGTAAGGAGGAGGGAGGGTGTTATCAAGTGCTGGGGTTGGTGTCGGGTTATCATGCATGCATGCACACACGCACGCCTTTGGCTCGACATGTATGTTGGTGCTGGAAGCGAAAGTTCCCGATATTGATACGAAACTTCCTACATAGGAAATATGTTCCATCTTTTGCGATCTCCGTGCTTCTGCGGATGGTTCGAGATGGATGGTTTGAGTATGTCTGCGTAGAAATGGATTGGTTTGCGTTGGTTGCGAGAGGAATGAGCTAGCATGGATAAGATTTTATTTTATGATGTGAGTACTTAAGGTTGGCGATGCACACTCCCTTCAGACAAACATTTGGTTGGAATATTTGAGATTTGAGGTGATAAGATAGTTCTTCTACCAACATATTCGTTCAAAAAGAGATCCCAGATACAATTCGAATACAGAAATAAATATCATACTATACAAAATGGGTTCAACAACTCCAATCACAAATGGAATGGGAGAGGGACATATATCGAAACCTTGGATTAAAACTCCATTGGTTAGATCGGCTGCTTTGTCAAGACATGCTGGATGGTGAGTTTCTAGAATGTTTTCGGCTTTTGTTGGAAGCATAAATTGATACGGAGATAGTAATGTGTGGCTCAAACTTGAGAATTTACGTATGTATACATACATTTTGTTTCCATTGTCGAATGTTGCGCAGCTCATCTTTCGTCTTTGCGACATGTTCCGATCTTCTTGTTTCTCCTTTGTTACCATGTTTCTCCCTTCACCGTTCACCTTCCCTGTGCTATTCCACCACATCTCAATCTCTCCCATCAAAATAACTAACACAGTCCAGAACCATCTGGCTCCTTCAAATCCCGCGGCATAGGGAATCTTCTCATGCGTTCCCTTCCCCCCAATCCCCACACCCCCGTCCACTTCTACTGTTCCTCAGGCGGAAATGCCGGCCTTGCCTGCGCCCACGCAGCATTCTCTCTCAACCGTCCCTGTACCATCGTCGTCCCCATAACCACATCCTCACACATGATCTCCAAGATAAAACTACTCAAAGCCGAAGTTATCCAGACCGGAAACCACTGGAGCGAAGCCGATAGATATCTACGCGAAGAACTCCTAGCCAACGATGCTAATGGTGTATACGTACCACCATTTGACCACCCCGATATCTGGGATGGACACAGTACTGTGATCACTGAGATTGAAGAGGAGGTTCGGGGACTAGGCATCCACACTTTGGATGCGGTGATCTGCAGCATTGGTGGAGGAGGATTATTTAATGGCATCATGAAAGGATTAGAGGATAGTGGAAGATTGGGAGCGCACAGTGAAACGAAGGTTATAGGTGTAGAGACGACGGGAACGGCGAGTTTCCACGCGGCGATGAAGAGGGAAGAATTGGTCAGGTTAGACGGTATCGATAGTATTGCTACGTCGCTGGGTGCGACGCAAGTAGCGGCGAAGTCTCTGGAGTGGGGACTGAAGTATAAAAAGAATGTGAGGAGTGTAGTTTTGGGCGATGCGGAGAGCGTGAGTGGTATGGTGTGGATGGCGGACGAGGAAAGAATTGTAAGTTTTATTAATTCATGTGTTTCTGAGTTCCATTTACTAATTTTGATGCAGTTGGTTGAGAGTGCGTGCGGTGTCAGTGTAGCAGTGGCTATCAATGGCGTACTTAAAAAAATATTGGAGGAAGATGGAGAGACCATGGAGGGAAAGAATGTGGTGATCGTGGTTTGTGGAGGAAGTAACATTTCACTGAAGACTTTGGGGGAATATAGAGAGAGATTTGGTGTATGAAATCTTGGGGAATACTTTCATTATAGATCGAGGAGCGGAGTCATAATGCAGCGTTTGGTTTAGAGGGATCTTTCCTACTCTATCATGGGTAGCGAATCTTTTGCATTTCCAGTATTATTTGACGCTCTGAAAATAGGGAGTGTCTCAATTTCTCATGGTATAAGTGACATGTTTCTTGTGGTATAGAGCAAGTAACATGACTTGCAACAAAACATTCTTAGAATTGTTGGACTGTCTAATTTCAATCTTTCAAGCTCCTTTGACCCTTGGCATCGACAGATCAAGTGATTACTTGTTATACTCGTTTACTAGCGACTCGATGACCGAGAATCATGCAAGCTACTTATAGCTATTTCCTTGCAATGAGTCTTGTGGCCAAAAAACTAGAAAATTTGTGCTATAGCTTAAAGCATGTCCCTAAACTTGGTCTTAATCATTCATCTCTAATTCATGTTAAGAAATTCTCCACCATAGTGTATACCGCCGTATCATAATGGATATTCCTTCCGTGTAGCTATGCACCATCCGCTGTCGGACGATCTATCGGACTAGCCCCATTGTATTTTTCTATATTCACCAAAACATCAGTAGAACCACCACCAATAAGATCTACTGTTCTACAGTTCGTTCTCCCACCAAATAAGCAGGTCCAAAGATCGTTTTCCGAAACGGCTTCACCATCATGCCCCTTGTAAAGAAGATTCCCGGGCACTGATTGCTGCATCTCTAGGCTATTGGCCTCTTCTAGAGCCTGTGCTACTAATTCCTCATCAGAAACCGCTCTCCCTTTGCCCTTTTTTGATGTGGTTGCATGGCCTAGGTGCTCCAATCTTCTCTTAACAGATAGCTCATAGATTGACTGATCAACGGTGTTGCTCATGACCATTACCCAAATATTGGTCTCGAACTTTTGTCCTATTCTATGAACTCTTGACTCCCCTTGGAGTGCGATTGCCGTGTTTAATAATGGTTCGCAAAAGAATATATTACTGGCATTAACTAAAGTCAACCCAGAACTATGAGCTCGAGAATGTAAGAGGAAGACTTCTATGCCAGGATCATTTTTGAATTTCTCAACCCCGTTAGGTCTATCAATAGATGAATGACCAATGCGAAATGCATCAAATGCGCTAGCTAAAACCGGTAGGAACTCGGTAAACTGAGAAAAGACGATTGACTTCGAGCAAGGATCTGATTCTCTAAGGTAAAGAATGTGTCGGGCTTTTTGAAGATTGTTAGTGGCACTCGTTCAGTGAGATCAAAATTCACATACCAAGAGTATCGATTTTGGTGCCAAATGAGTTGCTATCTTGTAAATCAATGCTTTTGATGGCGGAGAGAGTAGCTTTGCTGACTTCTGAATAGATCGCAGATTTTTGAGGGGAGTTCGAGTTGACTGATCGTTCTTTCAACGGTTCTCGAATGCCATCAGTTTCTGCGGTTAGCGTTGGCTCATGTGGCTTATAGCTAATATGGTGAAGCTCTTCATAAATTAGCATCTCTTTACAGATGGGGCATCTATGAGATACTTCAATAGGTCAGTAATATGTATGCGGCACTTGGAGATTATTGCGTTCTTACATTTCCACCATTCTTTGGCGCAATCGGAACAGTATTGATGACCGCAGACGGTCAAAACTCCAAGCTCAAATCCCTCTCTGCAAACGACACACGTTCGCTTATCTTTGGGATTTTCGACCTCCTCTTTCAAATGAACCAGATACCTTCTTTTGGCTCTCAGCGAAGCTATGGTTTGGGTGAGTGCATGCTCCTTTCGTAGAAAATATTGGTTGACACCATCATCATTGGGGCCTGTATATGGGGCCACCTGATTTGAAATTGCTTGTAATTGTTTGTAGTACTCAACTCGAAGATTCATGCACTTTGTGAACTGCCCGATTTTCTTCTCTAGATTTGCGGTTGCTTTTGTTTGATCTGTGAGATAGTTGTGGGTCGATTTCAGTTGACCTTCGACGATCGAGAGTTCATTTTGGGAATTATTTGCCTTGAGTTTGGATATTAGCGTCCGGAGTTCTGATAAAGTCCCTCTCACACTGATGCCCTTGTGTAGAAACAGGCCTCTTATGTCAAATAGCACGAGTAGCTTTTCTGGGAAGGGACCTTTGCCATTTTTTGCCTCCCGGAAAGCGGTTTTGGCTTCTTCATCGATTAGAAAATTTTGCACGCCAGACAACGAGGCCTGTCGATCGGCAATCATTGTCCGCAATGCTTGCACATATACCACGACTTCTTCCTGTACTTTTATAGAATTCTCGTACTCATCCCCACTGATGGCAATGTCTTCATCATCGTTGTCGACTAATGGACTCAACAAGATCTGGATGAGGTGGTTTCGCCATTCGTTAATTTGATGTGCTTGTCTATCCAAACTAGTTCCAAGCTTTTCGAACCTAGCCATTGATAGTTTGTTAGTATACAGGTATGACGTGTGATATGAGAAAATTTATCTGAACAGATAAATTGAATAGAGATATCAATATCCACAGCTTACTCTTCCATAATCCGGCGGCTTTCGGGACCCCCTCTGAGAGTACTCGGCACGAACTGAGGCAACTGAACAGCTGTACCAGATTCTGTATCTTTTCTAATTGCGGTCATCATGTTATCTGTTCTCTTGAAGGCCTATAATGTGTTAGCCCAGATATATTCATGTTGTGGGACAACAAGCATCCGATCTGAATTGTGCAATCCATTCTTCGCAATTAATCAAGGAATAAAAAGCGTGAAATGGTTAGGACTAAATATGATAGCAGTGTGTAAATGTGTACTAGTGCAATACGAAACGTACATCTTGTAGTATTTCACGCCGTAACTCCTTAGCCTCTTCGTAACCCTGTCTCTCGAGCATATCGAGGTTTTTAAACTCGGCAGAATCAACTGCTGTCATTTTCTCGTTTGATTTTATCTGAAAGTAAGCATTTGACAGAAAGAATTTACCCATATGATGAAGCTCCAAGGCGGCTCTCAACCGTGTTCGACTCATTGCTACGCGTGAAGCAGGATCTGATCTGTATGAGGGCGTGTCAGAGCATTTCAAGGGCGATTGAAGAGGTTCTTACCCATCTTGTCCTTCAAGATATTTCTCGCCATTGCCTTCAGTGCTCTGGATTTTGCTCGGGACAATTGTTCTTTGAGTTTCTGCTATCATCGCACCTGAACTACTGTCTGAATGAAATGCCAGTCTCGCCTTCTCCGACGATATCTCGGCGGATAATTCATCCCGAGCTTGATTTACAAACGTGGAGGAGAGCGTGACGCATTCTTTCCAGATATCCAGAGCCTCTTGAACGCGAGGGGAGTCTTCGTATAATTGTCCCCTCTTTAATCGAGAAAGAAGAAGTGATCGAGAATTTGCTCTAATAGCAACATCTGTTTGCGAGAACATAAGCTCAAGGGCCTTACCTGATCACGATATTAGTCTTTGCCATGGAGTACCCCGTAGCAGGAGATCTGACTTACTCATAGTTTGAACTATTGGTTCATCTCTAATATTCTTTCGCCTCGTGGTTCGTTGGGAGGGAAGTGCATTAGTTGCATGCCTCAATCGTACAAGCCATCGTCTCATAACCTCAGCATAGTCTTTTGGATCCCAGACATCCATGAGAGGCTCGCCCTCAGTGTCCAGTCCAGATTCTTTACACATCTCGCCAAACATTTCTTGGTAAAATTGCTCTTCAATTGGGTTGAAAGAAATAGTAATTACGAAGCGGTGTTGTTTAGGTAAGATAAGCTCTCCGCGAACATTCTGCTTTGAGTGACGCAAACTAATAGCCTCGAAAAGCTTGTGGAAATTCTGCTTGGAGTATACAAGCGATCGCCACACCGAGGCCAAGAGATCATATTTCAAGAAAATGAGTAACCCTAGTAAGTCATTGATGTTTTTCCTGACCTAAATTGTAGTCAGTATATTTCAGCTCCTTCGATGAATAAGAAGTGTTTCAGTCCCTACTACAACTCCTTATCATCTCTCCACGATAAAGGAGCTCTTTCATATGCAGAACCAATTCGATACATTGAATCCACTGGAAATGCAGTATCTATACAAATATCAAGCAAGCCTCACATTGCTCCCCAAGCAAAATGCAATGAATGTCTCATTTGGTTTGAACTTTGGACAATAATCCGAATAAGTTCCACATTGAAATAGATAAAAAGATATGAAAGGTTGAAAATACATACTGGAGTACCTGTGATCGCCCAGGCATTGATTCGAGGTATCATCCTTGCGACGGTTGCGGCTTTACTAACACCATTTTCAACCATTTGCGCCTCATCGAGACATACACGCCACCACGAAAACTTCATTAAAGGTGATTTGAGCCTCTGATATTTTGACTCTCTGCGCAGCGTCGTTCTCTCCGGATTGAGACTGGTGAAGTTGATCTCTGATGCAAGTATAGAATACGTGGTAATGACTATGTCAGAGGTCGCAAAATCGTTCATTATGGTTTCATATTGAAGTGTCCGGCTCTTGATACCTTCATAATACGTAACCTTAAGATTCGGCGCATGGGCCGCTATCTCACCGATCCATTGTTCTATATATAATCAATAAATAATATGATCCGCACTCAATATTGATTCAGAACTTACTTGAAATCGAAGGCGGTGATATTATTAGAGTGGCAGGTGTTGTCTGCAAGGTCTCTCCAGAAAACGGATCGATAACCGACGGTTCTTGATCACGACGGGTATGAAGTGTCATCAGGGCAATAATTTCTACAGTCTTACCCAGACCCATCTCTTCTGCAAGAATTCCACCTTTGATATCCTGGTCCATCCAAAAGAACGGAGCAAGATCGAAGGTGACTATTGCAAATAAATGGCTAATATAACAGGAACGCCCCTGTAGGTCTGTTGCGGCGAAGAACGAAGGCGGTAATCGGCCTCTTGCCTTGGACTGAGCTGTCTCAATACATCCAGCCGCGCGAGACCACTCAGAGCCTTCCCGACGAAGCATCCATTGAACAGCCCGTTTTTGGAACGGATAGAGAGTTGATTCCAATCCCGGTGTTTCGATCGAGGCAGCAATTTCATCATTCGGATCAGGAGAATATGCAGATTGATAAAAGTCCTGTGCAGAGAGCGGTTCCAAGCTTATGCTATTTGGATCGGGAAAGTAAGTGTTTAATACTTTCAGCAGGGCATCCGTCTTTTGAGGCTGGATCGATTCTCGATTAGTTGTAACCTCCCATTTAATAGTAAAATCAATGTGAATATAATCCGAATCATCCATTTTGTGCACACTTATTCCGGCCTCTGTCCACAACTTACTTGATTGCTGGGCACGCTTCTTGGAGTCTCGATCAACCATCAGACATATGAGTACGTCATGAAAGGAGCTTTGAATGCTCATTGACGTATTTTCAAGTGATAATGGTATGGTGAGCAAGGAGTTATCATTGTCATCTCGAAGGATGATATTAGATGGCTCGGGGTTGCCACGCCGGCGGCCCCAGTGGCTAGTAAAACGAATCTTCTGCCTATTCAAGGTGGTGCAGTCTAACGACAACTTTGATCGAAGACATCTGACTACCAGCGAAGCTTGTTTGACTGTGATGTAATCCCGAAAAACATCATCGTTCGACGATTCTAATTTCGATCCTGTTGTTAGTTTCTGACGCTTGCGTAGGGGTTCTTCTGACGTATTCTATAGTAGGGAGTTAGTACTTCCAAAAGTCACGAGTAGCTTCAAAGTTCTGCTGCCAAGAAGTTCGAATGTAATCCATCAAATACAAATAGTAAACCATGACAGTTACCTGATCTGTGGTAAGATAGTTGATCAAGGCATCCGTAATATCGGCAACAAAAACAACCGGAGCCTTCTCAAGAGGAATGTTATCTTTTGCATTGTTCGTTCTTTGTGACTCCTGTGCAAAGATAGAATCATCGGGAATGATTGCGAAACCCTTTTCCCGCTCAGGCTTGACTGGGGCCATTGTATCAAACTTCCGAGCCGGTGCTTACACTCAAGAACGTGTATATTTCTGGACCGCACATAGGCTTCCATGTACATATGAGACAGTTTACTTTTACCGCCTGCAACAGATATAAAGATAGGTATGTTTGATAGAATGACAATGATGGGTGTTTTGTTGTCTTAACAGAATGTTGGATAAGGCTAATGAAAGATGAAAGATGAATTACAGATGGATAAATTCGAAATTGTAGTTTTATGTCACTGTAGTGGGTGGTTGACTGACTGGTGACTGACTGGTGACTGCCTGCCTTGCGCGAGAGAGACTGTCCGTCTGTTTATTTCAAGGTTACCAAGGCAAGAGGTCTGCACCGACAGTAGCGAGCATGTACTGTGATAACAGATAAGAGAACCTGGTAGATACGAGCTCGCAACCAATAGAAAAAACCGAACACCAAATCTACAAAATAAGCAAAATTTTGAAAAAGAATCTTTTTCAAAATTCAATATTAATTTCATTTTATATTTTGAATTTTTTTAGATTTTTTAGTAAAGATTATAAGCTAAGAAAAAATTATTGTAAATAATTTAAAAAGATTATATTTGGTTATTGTTTATATATCAAATTTTTATTGAGGTATAGATTTTTGGTGTTCGGTTTTTTCTGTCGGTCGCGAGACGAAGTACTCTGTAGTAACAAGTCACGTGCAAGTATGCTCGAGCCATAGGTATCCATCCGCGATTCCGCCCTCCACTATACTACCGTCGGAAATACTTTATTCCAGATACGTCACATGATCTTCGAATAAACACTAAGGTTAAAATCGAATTGTGAGGTAGGCCATTTGGAGGATTCCCAGAAATAGATAGGTACAGCCTTCTAACGGTTGACACAAGTTGACTTACATTGACGCCATAAGTTGACATAAAATCTATGCACCCTTCGGTATCTACACTTTGACCTGCGGGAATCCTTTTCGATTTAGGTATATCATTCCTGCTGTACGTTCAATGAATCCTCAGTTCCACTTTCTGGACGATTAGTCCTGCTGTGCGAAACATAGCCATATTGACTTCCTCTATAGAATCTGCCCATCATGATCCTTAAGCCTTACCAGCTACGACCAATTCCTTCCTTTCTTCTCCCTTTTGCGGATGCAACCACTTGCAATCAAGTACGAAGCCTACATTATCGCATGAAGGCACCGCCTGTACCCCGTCCCACACCATTTGTACCGGATGCTCAAACGTTTCTCACACTCATTGGACGAAATTTGAGCCAGCATGCATCGAAAATTCCTTCATGGAAAGCATTGTTTACATTGACCTCTGATCAACTACGAGAGCTAGGCGTTGAGCCTCCACGGAGTCGACGCTACCTCCTACGCTGGCGCGAGAAATTTAGAAAAGGGCAATATGGCATTGGTGGAGATCTACAACACATCGAAAATGGAATTGCAGAGTTGCGTGTAGTTGAAGTGCCGTCATCAGACCCGAGACATAGTACAGCTACCGCAACATCCTCACCGGGACAACAGAAAATAGTGGTCAATGTACCCACAGGAGGCAGTGCAGAGGATAGTCTCGCGGGGCAGATGGTGCCAGTTCAGGGTTTACGTATTAAAGGAGCACACACTATTATTGGACCTCATGTACAACCTTCCAAAGGAGGGCAAGCGGCGAAAATTGTCGTTAAAGAAGGATTGTGGGAAGATCGTAGAGGCCACAAGATTGATGGAGGCGAAAGGAGACAGGCCGAAGTTCGAGCAAAGAGGAGAGGAGAGGAGAAACGTGCAGCCAGATAAACATTGAGTAAATCACCAATCTTGTCGTTCATGTAAGATTATATTAGAGGCTGTGTATGGATTCACGAGGAGGAGGTGGCTCTGCTGTGATAGTTCTGGGATCTTCATCCACAGGTCATGGCCTTCTAGAAGATATCACTCGCAAGGCTGCAGATCAACCCAAACATATTGAAGTTATATTTCAACTCAAAATCCTTGAACTGCGATTGGCGGTTTACACGGGTGAGGTCGGCACTAGGGCCACGTGAGATTACAGTTTCGCGGCGTAGACGTCAACTTAACGCCATTCCCGTCCGCGTTTGGCCGAAATACCTCAATTGCTACAGATTTCCCTCGACGTTCTTCCGTATGCTAACCTTGATCAAGATTTCTCGGAGATCTAGCGATTCCTGTACGGGATCGGGATACATGGTTTCTTATTTCATGATTCCCCGGACGCAGCCCTCGTGAGCTCGCTCGTGCTCCCTCCCTCGTACTCCTCCCATTGTAGCAATTGCGCTAAATGTGCCCGATGCCACATCTTCAGTGAAATTTGCCCTCCGACTTCAAGTATTCAGAATTCTTTCTCTTTTGTGTACGATAAATGGAGGTGTATTGGTTGATACAATGGTTGTGGATGACGCCAGGGCCTGGCTGTGCTGGGAAATTTCCTGCAAGGCCGGAGGATCTTTCCTCCAGATTACTATCTCGCTAGACAGTCTTACTTGCACAACCCACGCCGATAGTTGATCCATAGATTATGTACGCACAATCCACTTGCAATCATTAGAAAGAACGTATTGTAGGTCAGCAATTAGTTAGACTCTAGATTGAACTAACCCAGCGGCCGGGACTCCCGTCAGAGATCTCGGGAATACCTGGAAACCATAAGAAGCAATGTTACTAAGCCAATACAAGTCGATTCACTCAAGCTGGCCAATCCCATACTCATCTAGCAAATGGTCGTTCATTTTCGCGCAGGAGCGAAGGCAAATGTATACCAATCTGTGCCTCTTTGGCACAGCAAGGCTCTTTGATATGTTCTCGTCTGATGTTTTTCTCGTTCTCCATACTAATTGAGCGAATAGTGGCACCTCAAATTGAATACTAACAAGCATTTCCACAACGACGTCGTTTAGTCATTTATGGGTCCCGAGTCAAATGGTCGATGTGGTAATGGATGTGTGCGTCATCTCATCTCAGAACAAGTGATCAGAATTGTAAGTGTCCTTACGGCGCAATGCATTAGAGAACTTCTAGGAGTGTAGCTGAGGTCTGTATACGACGATGTCCTTTGAAAGTAGAGAAATTTGACGAGTTCGGTGAACTGATTCGTGATGTATCGCCGGCATTCTCACACTACTGACCTCAGGAAAGGATACCTAGTTGGTACATTTACAGAATAGGTGTACTTGATATACTGACCGTACCTAGATGAGTCTATTCATTGATCACAAAGTTTTTTTTTCTACATGGGACTTGTCTGCCTGATCTCCCATTAAATTGATCCCTTGTCCAGCCTAGCCAAGTGTAAACGAGCCTATGCAGGAACCGAATCTCTGCCTGAACATCTTCGGAAAACAATGGGTACTCGCTACCATTTCCACAAGTGGATATTCAATCATCCTCTTGTTTTCGGCATTCATGGCGAAAACAAAAACCGCAAATTTTTGTTTATTCAAGCTCAACCATAGGTTTTTTTTATTTAGAACGGTCGGAAACGGCAATGCCGCGAAGAAGGATTCCTGTCAATTCCTCTCCATCTTCCTCTGAGAACGGATGGCCCCCACCACACCGCAAGGCCATCATCTCATCGATTTGAAGCTCCACTATCAAGATGATCCTAGATTCATCATCCTCCCCTTTCTCGTTTCGTATTTCCCATCTCGTCCGATATTTGGAGGAGTTTCTCTATACAAGGTCACATGCACACTTAGTCCAATCACTGGATCAGGTTGTAGTCCAATTCAGGTGAGGCTGCCTTAGAGGAACGGGGACCTTCTCGATAGTTCGTTCAGTCATATCCTTCTCTTGTCCACCTATAGTCAGTCACGTTTTGGTGGTGGTCATATCTACGATCCGTCTGGAGGCAGTGCTTCTACTTGACGTTCCATCCACTCTTGGTCTGCTTTTTTTCTTGTAATATGCTTATGGAGATCTTTATATATCTGTTGATATCTAAAAGCGATCATCGAATCTGCCCGCCGCGCCGCTGTATGGTTTCTATAAAGTAGGGAAGTTTCCTTTTACCGAAAAGCTATCAACTCATCATCTCTATCATTCATCATATTGTGATATCAAGAAAGCTATAGCATTCTTATCTACGTCGTCACTCATTGCTCTACGTTTTACGCGTCTTAAGCACTGCATACATCTTTCAAGCAAATTTAAACAGCGCCGTCTTCATTCTGATCATATCATCTTCGAAGTCTAGTGGTAGGATATCTCAACGAAAGTATCAAGTTCCGCTGTTGATGTCAGTATACTATTATCTATCCACTCAGCCAGTTTCTGAACATTGAAAGGCCAGACGCCTATAAGTCAGAGCATATCGAAGCTTCCATCGAACAGGAGAAAGCATCTGAAGCTCCTTGCATTATAATTGAGGATCCTGACTGCAATCAAATCATCAAGTTAGAGTCAAATCTCGAGCCAATACCTGAGACAGAATCCGAAATGTCTTCTTCCCACCGATCTTCATCTGGCAAGGGAAAAAGCTCCTCCTCTGGGAAGTCAAAGCCAAAGCAAGACGATTGGTCTGGTATCACAGATCCGGAAGAGCGAAGAAGAGTACAGAACAGGTTAGCGCAGAGGAAGTTCCGTAAGTTATCACCGTATCACTCAGGCTTCAGCAATTTACTAATGTTTTATAGGTGACAAGACCAAGGCGGACAAAGAGCGTCAAGACCGAGATGATGAGAATCGTGCTCACGCAGGCCATTCTTATCATACAGCTGACTCAAATGATGTATACTATGACACTGCAGATGCCGGTGGGTCTCCATGGGGTTCCGTCTCTATGAAACATGTTGTTTCGAAAGGTAGAGCTCATGAGGATGCATCTAGACACGGGTCTCGGCCAGACGACGAGGCAAGCTACTATGAAAACCCTGACGCAGCTTATGAAGGGGAAGGTTATTACAGAGGAGAAGCGACTTCTTATGAGGATGATCAAGCCTATTACGATTATGGGAGTGCAGCTGGCAGCGGTAGCGGAACTTCAGGTTATTGATCAAGCCAATATGACTCACCTGGTCATTGGGTAAAAGCAACGGCAGCGTGCGACCCGGAACGACCTAATTACATTTCACGACCTTGAGGCACTTTTCCAGGCTGCTCTTATACCCTGGCTTACACGCTGTATTACACTTTTAGGCCATTTCCATTTATTCTCGACTTTCATTTTAGAATTCATTTTTATCGATACACACTGTGGACAAGCAACAAAAAGGAGGATAGATTTAACGACACCATGCCCTGATATACTTACGCAATTTCTTACTACTTTCATTTCATTTAAAGTCCAGTCTTTTTCTTTCGGGCGGAAATTAATTGATGCCTGTTTTCATGTAATACTAGAATTTCTATGTTCGATGGTGCTTACTTTTGTGTGGCTCAAACATCCAGAGTTGAATTTGTGAATTCAGCTCCCTTTGTACTTTTACACTTCTATAGAGATTTCATCCAATGCAAAAACCTTAACGTAAGCCTTTGAAAAGACATGGAGTTTGTGAAATTATAGGCGTCTGGCAAGACTGCACTCGCTAACCCCTGACGAAGCCACCGCATGGTTGTCTCATGGATGCCAATCATGAATGTTCATGTAATCATTGGCAAGCTAGTACTCAACGCTATAACTAACACCCTGCGTAGCCTGCAAAGTTCACACAATGACAAGGAAGTTCGCAATGAGTACGAGAGATAGAAAGGAGGGTGTGGTTGTTGAAATCTGTCAAGCCATTCTTCACCAGGATTGGCTGGGGGGAAATAAACGTCCGAGGCTGTGCTTTGTGAGGTTCTTATATCGTGCTACCAGATATGACAGGTTCTGTTGCGCATCTCACTCAGCCTGAATTTTAAAGTAGATAAGCATTCCAGATAGGAAAACAAACGAGATGAGAGCTTAACGGCAGTTCTCGTATAGTTCGTGTGGAGAACGGATATGCCTTGAATTCGATCCTTAGGAAGCGGATTGATGCATTTTTGACGACGGATGCAGGGTATAGATGGTGGAAGGAAGATTCGGAGTGGCGAGATAGGGAATATTTCAAACGTTTTGGGACTGGTAGTTCTTCTTTCCTGGGATACTGGCTCACGAGAGGATTTCTTAACCTTATGTCCAGATTTGGGAAGCGGTTAGTGGATGATGAATGGTAAGGCGTGTAACGAGTACTCTAACGCCAGATTATGGTAGGTGCAGTGCATGGGATGCCGGGGAGGTACTAGGTAGTTAGTTCGATCAAATGCCAGATCATCTGCAGAGTCTGGACTAGACGTACAGCAATCGTGACAGAGTTTCAGCTGATGCTGCATGCTCCCGCCGTAAAGGATCACTAGGTACCTATGTAAGGTATGGGCGATGTGTCCTAGGCGGGGCCGGGTCTGTCATATTCCTTTCAGTGGGTAGCGAGGGGGACTACGTGCGTAAGGTGAGTAATAGTGATTAATTAGTAAGTACCGCAGCCCAAGAAGAGACTGAGATGTCAATACTTTATTTGTTACGTACGGATCAATGCAGACAAAGATATTTCTAGATTGAATGGAATATGATGGAACAAGTATTCAATCCTGTCTGTGACTGTGATACACTTGACACCTTGGCTTTAGTTGAACAGATCCTACATATCCATGGATATTCATGTTCTGTTGCTCTGTACTCTAGAATATGCACAGTTAAGTTTGGTTACCTAGGTAGTTGTCCATACCTACCTAGGCACTTAGCCATGGATGTTTGATGTTCGCCTTTTTCTTCATTTGATAAGGGGCGCTGGACTGAGAAGCAAGGCAAGCTAGCTCATTCGTATCGTAGCTCATACGGTGACCCATAAGCACCATAGATGCCTGAAACTACGTATTCTCGCACTCTCAATACTCTAGCACGTCTAGTACTGGTCACCATAGTACCTACTGATAATTCACAGCTAATGACCTAATAAGAAAGCAAAGCTACCTACCATCTTATTAAGTCAAAATGTAGAATCTCAACTAAGTATAGAAGTTCGAAGCTTCAATTTCCCATCAAACAACATCTGTCAATTCCAACTATCTTTTATCTTTTATCAATATTCCGTTTTAATTCACCAAATTTCAATTCGAATATCAATTCCAATAATAATCAAATCTAAAGCGATTTCCATTCCAACATCTATTTATTTCATCGATACAATTGCTTTTGCTTGTGCTTTTGCTTTCACTTTGACTTTGATTGATTACTTCTCCTTTACTATTCGGTCCTATGCAGTAGCGACGGAAAATGGCAGATTCACAAGATCCAGTCGTCACTGTCGCTTCCGACAAGGAAGATGTATCACCGACTCCTTCAAAATCAAAAGCCTCGCCCTCAAAAAATGTTACTACTAATACCAACTCTCCCCAAAACCCTCCATCAACAACGACGAAACCAACAAATGATATAACGACGGAAGACGAAGAACGCAGAACCCCCGTCCCAGATAATAATTTAACCACGCCTGCTGGCAATACGTCGTCGCGCTCACGCAACAAATCAGCAAAAGATCAAGCCTCTACTATGCAAGGAAATCTTGGACCTCAGAATAACAAAGTTCGTCATCTGAAGAAGGATGACGGAGAGCCTCTATGGAGAAAGGATATCCAATATGATTTTCTGAAGCTCATCTTTGAGGACGACAATGCCGTATTTACAAACGGTTACGATGATACCCTACCGAAACAGACTTTCGCAGACCTCTATATCGATACGATGGCTAGGAGTAGCAAGACGAGTAAGATCTTGAGGGACAAATTACTGAGCGAGCATGAGCCAGCGAAGAACATGGCAATGGTGTGCCTTTTGGTTAATCTCGGTCGCATGAATACCACTTTGAATTGTGAGCAATCATCTTCTTCGTTTTTTCGCATATGTTGATAAAGTTTTAGTCTTTCCAGAGATGCGAGCACAACTTCGTACCTATCATGCCATTCCATCTCTGCAAGCTCGACAAGATCCGAACTCTTACAAGCAGCTTCAAGATGCGCCTCGACTCAAATCTATACTGAAGGGTGCATCTGAGGATCGTCCTGAACCTGGTACATTGGAAAAGATCAAATCAGCGCCGATTCCTCGAACAAATCCAGTCAACCTTATCTTCGTTCTTACTAACCATGCAACGAAGGTTACGGAATTGCATTTCCCTACAACCCGGGAATTTTATGATCTCATCATGAACACTCAAATCACTAGCAAGTCAAGAGCAAAGGCGTTCTTATGGTTGATGTGGTTCTATCTCGAGTCGGATTTCACGGAAGAAGGGGCAGATGAGAATCCATTTGGGTCTGGCGTAGATTATGATACCGACGTCAGAAATCAAGGTGTTCCACGACTACAAGATATGACAGAAGAAGAAGAATTATTGGAAAACGTTGATACGGAAGAAGAGCTAGAGTATGGGCATACTAAAATGCGCGAACGCAAACGTATCATTGAAGCAGACCAAATCGCTTTCCAAGCAGAGAATGGTCCTCCAAAACGTGGTCCTAAGCCAAAGCTCAACTTACCACTCGATGAGGGTTCCAATTCATCTACTATAATGAGTCGTGTTCGGCCTCGTTATGACGATGTAGTTGGAACTCCTGCTGGACTGATTAGTAAGATTCGCCCCAGACACGACTCCGATCTTGACAGCACACGCTCAACCCCGCCCCCTCGAGCCTTTACTTCCAGCAACATGCGTATTAACAGTGTTCTTAATGCAGGTTCCAGGTATCGAGGCGGAAAGAATGGTGAAGGTTCATCTCCAGCGCCAGAGGTGCCAGCTACTCTTTCCAGGCGACATCGACCGCTAACTGCACATCAGATTGCAGTAGAGCGGAACAGGAACCAACGAGTCGACTATATTCTAAGTCGTGGTATTAGAAAGGCACACCATTCGGCGAGAAAGTTGCGTAAACAGCAAGGCGTTTTCACTCGCGCATACCAGAGGGTGAACGCAATGTCGGATCCATTCAGCGATAGTGAAGACGACACCTATCACAGGAATCCTTACCCATTCAAAGAACGTGGATTTGGTGGTCTAGTTCAACTGGAAGCTGAAGAGGATGATTTTGGAGAAGAAGTATCAGCGTATGCAGCTGCCTTTCGACGTGCCGGAAGAAGACTTGATCGGTGGGATGGCCAGAAGGGCTTGAATCTTGGAGTTATTGGCACCAACCGCATCTTGACAAGCAATGGTATCAATGGTCATCGCGCACGAGATAGCGATGAAACCGAAGACGAGCCAGACGAGCCAGTTATTCATAACCCAAAGCACCAGGCTAATGGGCATATTACGGTACAGGCAGGAGGGGATGATGATCTTGACGATATGGATAAGGAGCTTCTGGGTTTGGTATCTGATGATGACGAGGATGGTCTTGATCCGATGGAAAAATCCTTGTTGGGAATTGGTGGAGACGAAACCGAGATAGAAGCTAGCGACACGGGAATGGATGTGGATTAGCTAAACATGTATTGATATGATATGGTAGGGTATTAAAGGGTATGGAGATAGCTCGATAGGCTTGTCGAAAGAGGCGTTTTGGGAGACAAATTATAGCCGGCGTCATTACTAAGGTATGAAGTGAAGACGACTTTATAACCTGTCGAGGGATATTTGATAGAGGGACGAAGGGTTTGAGCAAGATGTGATAGCTATTTATGTATAACAAATTATTCTTAGGTACTTATCCTTAGCAGCCAAGGAAATCTACAGTTGCATGATTTTACTAGAGATTTTGAGACGTCTAAAGTGTTGACATATGTGTTGAAGATGCTGAAGAGCCACCAAAATATGCAAGTTTGGTATAATACCTAGAGACCTACCTACTAATAAATACCGTTTTCAAGAGGCTGTGGGTAGTTTGGTCAGAAACCGTTTATTCAATTGTAACATCGGCATCAGTAAGTAATCGCAAATTGAGTATACGCACAGAGTAGTTAAAACTTAAGAGCTTACATCTCTAAGGTTGTTAAGGTTGTTATCAAAGATACCTACCTAGTAAGTAGATGGATATTAGCTAGATGTACCTGAGCCTACTTAGTACCCACCTCCTTTTAGTATCTATTAATAGTACCTACAGTAGTACCTAGATGTAGATATCTGGGTACATCTTTTTCTTTCATAAGCTCATTTTATTTCTAGCAAGCACCCTCGCACATCACTCACTCCCCTTTTTAGAGGTTTCTCGTATATGTTTATCCCCCCATCTATGTATACCTGTATAGGTAGATAGGTGTGCATATATATTTATCTGTTGATTTATCTATTGGTTTATCTACCTAGGTATCTATGTATCTATATATCTATATATCTATTGGTCTACCTTTGTATCTATCCGTCGATCCATGATTGATCGATTATCTACATCCTGTGTGAGATTGCACTGCAGGCCTTTGAAACCTAAATTCAGGGTTAGTGGATTAACAAGCTTCCAAAAAATTGAACTTTGGAAAAAATACGTCACGAAGCCTACCATTTTATATTTTATAATTTATAATTTATAAATCACTTAACTAAATAATCACAACCCGAAACCTTGCCATTTAATCCAATCCAATCCAATTCAATCTAATCTTTCCCATTTTATAGTACCTGCCTTGCGCAGTGTATTCTTAAAATTATAATCCATTTTATTCAAGAAACTCTATCTTCTGCGACCATCCAACAACTCGGCCTTGAATCACCTATGCGAACCAACGATGAACGTGAAAACGTTAATTAATTGAACCTAAAGGAGTTGTCGAGAATCTGCTGAAAAACAACTCTCTTACCTTGCTTATTCTTGTATGAGCTCCCACGACAAGATGTTCTCTTATTTGCGACCTCACCGGCGCATTCCCTCGACCCCTTCATCCCCGATTCCAGAAGTGCCTAGTTTTGAACCGCCAGCACGTCCAGACCATGGCCATCCTCCACGACCTCATGATGCTAGATTCGACGATGAGTCGTCGCCTGTTTCCCCTCCTCCATTTTTACCTCCCGTCGCGCGGGTTTCGAGCGCGGGGTACGGAAATACATTTGAGAATTTGAGTTTCAGTGGAAAAATCACTACACACAGCCATGATCCAAGAGGGCAGAGCTGGGTGGATGCGAAACTCAATAATGGACAAAAGGGAGGTCCGGAGCCTGGAAGCAGCCAGAAATCGCCATTATATACGAGCAGTCAAAAGTCTGAATCTGCGGAACATGCAGGATCGGTGCCAACTAGAAATGCTGGATCAGAACATTCTAGATCACAATCCAATGCCATTTACGATTCGAATACGAAGAAGTTCTTTGGGCCGATGCCTCCAGAACTAGATATCAAATCGACTGGGAGACGACCTACGGGTGCTCGAATTCCTTCTCCAACCCTCGAGGCGCCTCCCACACAGTCATCTAAAGGAAGATTAAAGATGTTGAATCCCATGGCTCTTCTGGCCCGACGAAGAACTTCCCAGGCTATAACTCAACTCACACCGGAATCACTTACGACAAACTTCAATTCGAATGATAATTTTGATCCTCGAATTAAAGGCACAGTTGTTCACGACTTTAGTGCGCCAAGGGGACCACGACGGAACGTCTCCCATAATGATGTCAGTACAGCGGATGGGACCAGGTCGTTCCAGAGGAGTCCTTATACGGATTCAGCGACAAGCGATAAAGCAGGAAATCACACACCAGTATTCACGGAGAATTTTGAAGAGGAACAATATCCCGCCGCTGGTCCTCATGTGCGGAAAGCTAACGACTTATCTGATCTCACTGCACCTAAGCCTATGTATGCGCGAGAAACTCAAAGGCCAGTTGATCAAGGCACGGCGTCTAAAGGAAATGATGAGTTGCAAGCTGGAGATCTAAAGAGGTTGAGTGCACAAAGATTATCCTCGGATGCTGGCCCTCCAGTAATACCAAAAGCCGAAACTTCTGGCCCAGTTGAAACGAAACATATATCAATTGACCCAGCATCAACTCCACCTAAAGCATGTCCGTCCTCAAGAAACGGTGGTCGAGCACGAAATGTATCCGATGTTTCGGCAAAGGATATTCCAAAACACATGAAGAGTACGTCTTCGAGGTTCAGTTTTGATATGATAGGAGCTGCAGAACAGGAACGCCTGCTTGAAGATAGACATCGTCAGAAGGCATTAGAGAAGAGGAACAATTTGGACAGTAACGACGACCAACAAATTTATGATGAGGATGACGACTTTAATTATGATGACATGATGGATGATGATGGATTGGAGGAGAGAATACCGGGTGTCAACGCTGACTATGACGAAGAGGATGCATTTGCTGGATTCGATGGTGGATATGAGGAAGATATACCAGGCATCAACACTAGTACTTTGGAAGAGATTGAAGAAGCAGAAGAGCAGCAAGAAATGGAGCAAACCGCTCCCGTTAAAAATGAACCGCAACCCGGTCTGCTGGATGGAAATGTTGCAGGCTTTACCTTTCAACCACACGTACCTAGTCCTATGAGTCCGTATACTCCTGGAGCTGCGACGACACCTCGCGATTCCAATGGACAAGTGATTGGCTTCGCTATGACGAAGTACTCGCCTTGTCTTACGTCGGATCCTCCTAGTTCTGTCTTCACACCAATCTCTCCAGATGGCAATTTGCACCTCCCAGACAAGCAGCTGCCTGAAGGGAAATCGATTACAGAATCAAAATTTCAGGGCCTGGGTATAGTCACCGAGGTTCCAGATGAATCAAAAGATGATGTCACCCAACAGCAAAGCTCCAAGTCAACATCATTTCCTTACATCCCAGGACTTGATGACGACGATGATCTGTATTTTGATGATGGTATGATTGGTTTGGAGGCGGAAGGTGATGAGACTAGAGATGCTGGCGGTTTTGATGAGTCTTTATTTGACAACAATGATACGGATGAATATGGACGCCCGATAAAAGATCAATTTATGGCTGCACAGATGCCTAATGTTGTTCCGACTGGTAATGCAGATACAATAGGGGAACCCAAAGAGGACACTCTATCACCGCTCTCTCCAACGGCTAACCGCCCAGTTGGAGGTTTAGTCCCACAACCATCATTCTCTGAAAATAGAACCTCAGATGTCGCCCCAATTCAATTGATAACTCAATCTTTAACGCAAGATAAGCTTGCTGCATACCAAGCGTCCCTCGCAGCGGCTGCTTTCAGTGCAGCTGCCAGTGGCAAATTTCGACGAGATAGTACACAAAGTTTATTTCACATTGATTCGGATCGCGAAGAAAATCAACCTGGTCTGGTTACCGATTCTGGTCATACTTCTTCCCAATATGAACACCTATCCCCATCGTACGATGATGATTTTGATTATGATGATGCATTAGAGGACGATGAATTCATCGCTGCTGCTAATGCAGAAGCGCTTGCAAACGACCAGGATGGGTTTTATGGCCAAGAATTTGGGTTCTACTCACACCCTGCGGCTAGCTCTGCAGAGTACGTGAATGGCGGATATTTTGGTCCAAGGGGAATGGATGGGATAATAAGAAGTCAGAGCGGTAGAATTGCGTCTCGAGAGCCTAACCTTACACCTATCACTGAGCGCTCGGAATACTCTAATCGTAATTCTTTCATGTCGATTTCACATCTTCATGCGCCGTCAGGCAGCTCTCCCATGGTTAGTCCGGGCTTGGCACAGTTGATGATTGCGGAGAGTTATGAGAAGGGCTCGGATATGAGTATGGACGGATTGTTGAAGCTAAGAAGTCGTGCGTGGGGTGGAAGCCAAGCCAGTGTGAAGAGTTCGGGTAGTAATGGTAATGGAAATGGAAATGCTAGTCCAAAGAGTGTTGATGGGAGTGGCAGTCCTGTGGCTGCAGGACCGCTTGTACAATCACTTTGGAGTCGCAGAAAGAGTAGCGCATTTGGTCTTGTAAATGAGGAGATGGAGAGTGGGATTGGCGATGTGGGGAATGTGAATACGGATCAATCGTCCCCTGAGTTGGAAGGAGGGAATACTACAGCGAAAGATGTATCATCATGGAATGAACATGAAGGGGATGTTGAGAAGGTTCGAAGACCATCATTTATCAAACAACATAAATCTACAACAAGCGCGGAGTCAATTAGCTATATGAAAGAAGATGATCCTATCAAAGGCGAAAGATGGGTCTTGGAAAGGAGGAGAACAGCAGATAGTGGAGAGGTGGAATTGTTAGGTAGGGAGGTTCTGAGTGGTGGTGCGATTTAAGCTCCTTGGTTTCGTGTCAGTATAAGCTCTGCTTCGCTCTTGCATATATTTGGCGGTTAGCGTTTATATTCTATTTTTATTTATTTTTTGGTGCGAGGGAGGCAGGCTTGATGGTTTAGAGAGGTACTTTGTGGGAACGGGAATATACATGTAGGGATAGGGATAGATTGGTAGAGGGAGGAGAGGACGTATTTGTCTTGGGGAGATGGGTTGTCACTTGTGCAGGGCATAATACTATTTACAATTAATTGTTATGATATCCAATGTTAATTTTTTTTATTCTTCAAGTTTTTTTTTACATAATTGAAGGTGTGAGATGGGGAGGGAAATTTTTTATATTATTGTTTGTAATTTGCTGTGTGGTTGTGTGGTTGTGTTGTGGTGTTGTAGATGTATTATAGGCTGATGATGTGGGTTAAAACTTAAGTGGTGGCTTACAGGAAGGATGGGAGAATAATGGATTTTTTTTGTCTTTTTCTTATTGGGTTTTAACTCTTTTGGATCGTTGTATAGGTGTACGATTTTTTACGTGTGTGGCCTCTCTTCCTTTGGATGTTTGTAGGAGGGGAGATTTAGGAGGGCGAGGGGAAAGGGGTTGGTAATCTGGGTGTGTTTACCTAGGTAGCTAGGTGGGTGGTTATGATTAGCTTATGATTAGCTTATGATTAGCTTATGATTAGCTTATGTGTGGGAATAGGGAATGGGGAAGAGGGAATGGGGAGGGGTTTCATTATAGTATCATATCTGTTAGACGATGGATGCATCTACCATCTTTCATCTTTTATGCGAGTAGTGGGGTGGGGGAATGTAGATGTGGATTTTTGGATTTTTGGATTTTGGATTTTAGGAGTTACATTCATGCTTATACACCTAGGTTGGGTTCCTGGACCCCTGCTAGGGAGGTTGAGAGAGCGAGGGGGTGGATGTATGGATGGGTGGATCGAGACAGGAATAGGGATATGGGGGAGGGGCAGGTTTTGTTTGAAAAATTTGAGAGAGAGGGGTGAAAGAGAAGGGTGTGTGGAATCTGGATTGAAGGGAATGGAATGGGTTAGAAAGGGGATTGTGGATGGATGGATGGATGGACAGATGGGTGGTGGCTATCTTGTTGTTGAATTTTGGGGGGGATTGGGGTTTGGATTTGGATTAAGGGAGGCGATGGGGAGGGTGAAGGGATTGGTATCGAAGTGTGTTTGATTCTGGAGTGGAGGGGAGTGTATTACGCACTGTGTGCATACTCGGTTGGTAGATCGAAATTGGGAAGAGGTGTTCATGGGATTTCTGGAGAAGAGAGAGGAATCGAGGGAGTGGGAAGGAATATAGTGGGTTAGAGAAGATTGTTTTTGGTGGGGATGAGGGATAGGAGTTTAGAATGATTTGGATGAGGGATTTCGGGCAGGCTGAAAGGTGTGGGACTTTGAAGAAATATTCGGGTGGGGAGGAGAGAGAAGAGAGGATTGTTTCGGGTGCTGAGAATATTGGGGGGTGGTGAAAAGAGATTGGTATCCGGGAAGGGTTTGGGGTTCTTGAAGAGCTTTCAATATTAGTGGGGGGGAGGTTGCGGGAGTAATGCCTTCAGAGGGGAGCTTGATTGATGGAGGAAATGGGTATGGCAGCCAGAAGGCATGTCTTTTTTGGAGGAGTGTTGATACTTTCTTATTTTGCAATGGAATCTTTACAGGGCGTAGGGGGCTTCTTATTACTTCGTAGTGGTGGTATCTGATGCCGCTAATCTTGTTGCTTTTGGTCGGAAAAGATGTGAATGAGAATCGATATTATTCCATGTAGGATTTTAACGAGGTAATGTCTTTGCTCAGGTAGATGTGTATCTATCAAGTGAGGAAAAGTAAGTGTGAAAAAATCACGCTGTCTGCTTCCATAAGAATCGCCTATTCATGCAACATTCTCGCAGTTGACCATCCTTTGACAGGAAAATAAACCACATGTAAACTTCTGTATCACTAAAAATACAATTCACTGGCGATTCTTCTATTTATGAAATCGAAACCCCCTTGCTAACAACTCAAATGCTTTTAATTGACAGGTGTCGTCCTGGCAACACGGTACTTCTGCACTTGCCGCCCCTAGTACCACCACCTCCAACACTCCAGCACAGTCGCTTGTTAGTAATTTAGATCATCAAAACTTAGCTACGGCAATCTAGATCTTTTGAATTGTACCGGAAGATCCTACAACAGGAAGTCGTGCGTGACAGTGCAAACACAAAATCCACTCAGCTGCCTTGTTGCTTACGTTTGATAGAGATTCAAACATTTGAGATGGGGTGTACGGCCATCTTTGAATCCTATTTTGATTTGCAGTGAGAAACTTAGCCCTAGTTTTGGGGAAGTGGCTTGGAAAGTGAATATGAAATCCGCCGAACAAGTGAAGATGAGAATGTAAGTGAATATGATACAAAGTGAATTGATCACTTTGAATTTTGAAAGTATGAATTACAGAATATGAATCCTGGTAAACTTGAACGAAGCTACGAATTATTATAGGAGGAGCTTCAAACTCATACATCTCTATGCCTGAAACTACTATATTGATACGAATTAATGTAAGTAGTATTGAAAGACTTTCAGGGCACCGTCCACAATCAATAATTTGACTGAATTTGATTCACACAAAATGATCCGAACTCAAATACCCTAACAAATAGCAATCTGAATAAATTTGATTGACCATAATTATAATTGGCTATAGTTATACACAATCGAAAACTACACACTCATAAGAAGAAGAGAGAGAGAGAGAGAGAGTACGCGCAATGCACCCTCTCGCCCTCGAGCACAATTGGCTACCTTCTGTCTTTGATATCTTATTTCAGGCTCTGTATGCAATGTACACGCAATATAAAATAGTCTTTTCATTTCGATACCTATAGCCTTGCCAAGGTTTACCCCTTCGCTTCTCTTGGAAGTTTATCACGTGCTCTTGTATAACGTCAACGTCTCTAGCGATGAGCTTACTAGACAAATAAGAGAGGATTTGGAAGCTTGTTTTGACGAAAAGATTCTGTGAGGAATTCATAAAAAAGATCTTCAAATTTGAACATGGAGATAGTGTGATGTGATGCTATACGTTATGATACAGACCAGAGCAATCTCCAGGTCGCAAGAGAAGAGAGAAATTAAAGAGACAGTATACCAAGGCATATATACATCGTATTCTAGATGACTCCAGGATCATATAATGATCCTTCATCGATCTCATCTGGGTTTGGAAGGGGGCTGGGAAGAAATGGAGATGAGATTTGTGGTGAATATCACGAAGTCCTTCACCTTGTTTAAACGAAGAACTTCACTCTATTTCACCTTCAACAAACACCAGCGACGACATTCAATCTATGTGACTTCTTTACCAGCCTCCTTTTATCAAAGTAGTGCAGGTTCAAGGCAATGAATGAAACTCATCTTTGTTGGCTTAATTGCTTCGCACATTTGAAAAACATCTAGAAAGACCGATTTCCTTCCTCGTTCTTCTTATTCATACGAACACGAAAGAAAGACTGGTGGAAAGAAAAGCCAACTTCAATTGAGCGTACTTGTTTCCTTATTTGACGATCTGTTCAGAACTTCAGAACCACACTTCGATCTTTCAATTCCCCTCTTACCCCTATTACCTCTGTACCATCAGATACTCTGTTGAAGCTGTTTGTGCCAGTTGCAATTACCGGTATTCTGGAGCTCCATTTGCCTATATACTCTACTATTTCTCGCATCACCATCTGTTACTTACAGCTCGCCAATCTTCCTCTCGCCGTACTTTTCCAATCAACTACTTGTCGTCGTCAAGAGCGAATCTTGAAAGATTTGTCTTCTACCGTGTTAAATTTTACGGTACCAGCCATACCAGCCGTAATTATTTACATACGGCTCACTCTCCTTCCACTAACAGTTCTGAGCACGTTCTGTTTTGCTTATAGGCCTTCATCTACACGAACACAAAGTTTCTTTTAATCTCCATCTTATTTGATAATTACTCCAAGAACTTCAACATTATCAGTGCAAAGAATCTCCCGCAGAAAACTTTCAACTTGCCTACTTTTACTATCTCAAGTAATAACTCAACTCAAACGAAAACTTACCAATCCATTTTTCGACCTCGATTCTTGTCACTATCACACCAAATACGTGGAAGAACTGCTTCTACAACTTTTATCGCAAATTTCATCAATCACGACGACTTTGTTCGATACAATCAACACACTTACGCTTTTCATGAATTCGCTCGTATTCTTCTTGTTATTCATCAACTTGCTTCGAAGCTACGCCAAGATGTTACCAATACAAACAACAAATAGCGCCCCAAATTCTGCCCAAAAGAAGTCCGCCGATATCAAATGCGTCCAAACCACCAAGGGATGGGTCTGCGCTCTTTGCTTCCCTCTCGGACATCCTAGTCGTGCTCTTGAGCGTGTTATGAGCCTTGCTGAGCTCAGAACTCATGCTGCTGGGAATCATTATGCTTCTCTCGGTCAAGATGAATGGGATAACTATGGTAATTCAAATCAATTGCTACTATCACAACTCTTGCTAACAAGCACTACAGTCAAGAATTCTGTTTATTTCGAGGCACAATTCAGAAACCAAAGCAGTCTTGGCTTGAATGACGGTGTCATACATGCCCCTCCCACTCTTATTTCCCAAAAGACACCTACCAACAAGGCCGGTGCTCTCAAGCGCACATACGTTCAGAAGGCTGAATCTGTTGCCTCCGAGTCTGCATTTGATCTCATGGAAACCATGATCAATTTCAATCCCATTGCCAACAATAATGTCACTAATTTTGCATTGCCAACTACTCCAGTATTCAAAACTGGTCCTTCTAGCGATCCATATGCACATCTTCAATTCAATATGGCTCCACAAGATGAGTCTGAAATTATTACATTGCCAAATACACCATCTCGCAAGAAGAGTGTCACTCCCAAGAATCCTCTTCGTCAACGATTGAGTGAAAATCCTTCGTTCGAATCCGCCGTCTCTGTTCACGGCCTCGCTAAAGTTCAAGCTGCGGGTAACATTGGCCTTCAACGATATCTCGATCGACAAGCTCGTGGTCTTCCTCGCACATCCAATGTCCCTCTCCAATTCGCTTCGAATCCTCGCAACGGTACCATGGATCTTCCTCTTACTGCTGCAAACTATGCTGCTGCTGGTATGCCAAATATCCAGGTTGAGAAGGCTACTAGACGTACCAAGAAGGTTGATCGCCGTCGTCAAGGATCAAATTCTCTCAATATTGCTGATGCTGCTAGTGTCGACACCTTTCAGTTGACTAACACTGCTACGACCAACACCTCGCTCAATATTTTTGGCGTTCCGGCCACTATCTTTGGCCGAGCTCCCGGAGCTGCTTACAAGTCTCACGCATATAAATCTATTTATGCAGACGCTCCTTCGCAGAATCAGCTCCCACTTCCAGAGCTTTCTCTTCCCGGCCTCTCTTCTGCAGATCAATCAATCATCAATAATGGTCTCGATAACATTTGCGAATCTTTTGACTTCAACGCATACATGGCAAACCCCAACTGTACCGTTGGCAACGATTCAGCTTTTGAAACCACAGCTTCACAACAAAATACCGATACCGTCGATGACTTCTTCACCTGGGCTGGCATTCCAAACCACAATGTAGCCCCCTCGAACGACACCGAGAGATTTGATGCCGATTTCTTCAACATCGCTAACATTGCTAACACGGATAGCTCTGAAATCGATGCTATGTTGGGTTATGGTAATTCCTCTTCTCCTCAGGACAATAATCATAACTTTACCATCTTCAAGGCTACTTCTTTTGAATATGGTCCTGCCGGTGTTCAAGCCTTGAAGGATGCTGAAGCAACCATCTCTGCTCGTTCATCTTTATCTGGAACTAGCTCGACTACTTCAGCTTCTTCGTTAAATGCTTTATCACCTTCTTTAGCTGGTCCGAACGATTGTTATGTCATCAAAGCTTCTGTACCGGTGGTCAAGACTCTTTCTGGTGCTGTTGCTCCAGATATGGCTGCTGTCCCACTTTCTATACAAGAGCTGGAGGCTGCCAATAAAGCATTAACACAAGAGCTCGCATTACAAAAGGGATTACACCAAGCAGATGTTAGACGTCGCAAGCTTGAGGAAGAGAAGACTATTCAACACCGCGAGGATGAAGCTCGGATCAAGAAGAAGACCGATGCTCGATATCAGAGATTGAAGGATCAGAGAAAGGCCAATGAAGTTCTGACAAAGCAATTGGCGGACCAGAAGAAAACGAACGATGATTTGAGAAAGCTACTGGCACAGGAAAAGACCTCGCGCGAGGAAGATAAGGAACGCCACAGTGCTGAGTTCAAGGAACAGACTGAGCTTGTTACTAGAGCCAATGCCACTATTTTTCGACAAGTTTCGGAGATCGATATGCAGAAGAAACAACTTCGTCAGAAGACCCGAGTAGTAGCTACTACGACCACTAGAAAGGCCAAAGCCATGCGAGATCCCGTCATGCAGAAGCCTACTATCGACAGAAGAAAGCTTCTCGCTGCCAAGAAACCCGCTGCTTCCATCCAGGCACCCGAAAGACTTGTCTCAGCCTATGATAAAGGTAGAAAGATAACTCAACCATCCAATGTCGCTGCCACGATCAATTCAACTCGGGCTTCGAGCTCTCGAAAGCGATCTGCTCCTGAAGCTTCGGCTTCTTCTTCTGCTAGGGAACATGTCATCAAGAAGGCACGAATTACTGTTGCAGGCGATGCACCAAGAAAATTAGTTCCAGATGGCAAAGGAGGATATCATTGGAGTAATAAGTTCGATACTTCGGATAAGTTGGTGGGTGAAGAAAAGAAGAAGGCGGATGCGGAGCACGATAAAGAGTGGTTGAAGATTATGAATGAGCATACGGATAACAAAGTTCCTGGTAATTCATTAGGTATTCGAGGTCATCTTCCTGATCCTAAGCGCTTCAATGATCACGGACGTTTCTAAGGGAATCGAGGCTCGAGAGGGCTGGATGATTGGGAGATTGGGAGATTGATTGGTTTTCTTTGTACACTTTTGGGAGGGAAACGGGATATAGGATTCTCCATATTTTGTATGAGCATGGGGTTGATAATTAGATAGATATACGCTCATCTATATCCGCGCAGTCTAGACTCTAGCATGGTTTGAGTAAAGAGTTTTCATGTTATAATGTTCTTACCACCAAGTGAGTTCAGTATTCTTCTGGATTTGGTGGCGGATGAAAATGGATAACGAGAAGTACATAAATAGTGACGAAATAAAAGATTCATAAAACCTCTTTTGGTTTTGGGTTTGGTTTTGAATTTGATTCTATTTTATTTTATCTATTTTGAATGATCATGTATGCTGCAACACAAGAATACCTTACAGACTACATGAAGGGTGATATTAGAGATAGTCTGAACTGACTCGCACGATATCGAAGATGATCTGGTCTCATGGAGTTACACACTAGATGAAATAATCTGACTGTTCAGAGTCAATAACATGTTTATACTTCTGAAATTAGAAATGAATTTGAGTTTAGTACTAGGTAACTACAAGTGTTTACGTTGATCAAAGCCTACCTAGTAGTTGCGACTAGAGAACATACCGAAATATTCTACTCCATCTATGCAGTATCGTTCAAAGTAATGAAACTATTCAGGATTAGTGTGCCATTTTACTTGAATATCTGATCTCTTCCCTGTGAAAGATCTCTACCATAGCTTCGAAGCATATCAGAATTCTATACTTTAACCTGGGGAATCATTCATTCTGCTCTGCAAATTGGAGTAAAGTCAAGATATATACACCGTCGCTGGTTGCATAGATCTACAATATCTTATCCAAGATCAGATTCTGTCAAGGAATGATCTACTGTCTTTAAGAGTCCTGATCTTCTTCCCTCGACTACATATTAGGAGCGCGTAGAAATATAGAAATATTCTTCGTGACATGAATCTTCTCAAGTGATCATAAATGTGCTAGTGGGCGGAATGTTTGGCCTCGCTCAAAATCACAAAAGACTTCCCTCTCAAGATCTTAAGATAGTATATCAAATAACATTCTATCGTCTTCGGAAAATTCGGGCACTTGGCATCCAGAACCAGCTGTTGAGTGACATCGGCTATATGATGATGGATGTCTTTCATGAGCCATCCATCGGGACTTAAATGTATCTACTCATTGTTGATGCTAGTCTCGATCTGAGATAAAAATACCTAGGCATGGGTGATTTACTATGGCATAGTGCTTCAGGATAGATATATGCTATGCGTCTCTTCACATCACAAGCTAGCTATTGCCATAAGAGTCCAAGTGAACCCATCCACGGAGAAATTCTTCCCAAGCTCATCTTTCATATCGGGAAATTTTTTTAGACTCCTTCTTCGGAATGTCTTACTTCATAGACGCAATCAAAAATATATGCTCTGGGAGATCCAGCCACGTACCTGGCGTAGGTAACCCTTGAATCATCGATTAAAGATATACTAAGCTGTATGTTTGGTCGACGGTACGCAACCTTATGATATTCATCACTTGATGGTTTCCGGATTTCCAAATGGCAGTAAATTATCTCCAATCGCTAGACACAATATAGTCGCTCAACTAGAGACGACAACAATCTGCATTATTCTAACATTCTTCAATTGTGCAAAGATACTCAACCATGCAAGCTGACCCTAGGCACTGCGATAAATTTAAGTTTTACTTATGCCCCAATGCTCAACACACATAATTTCAGAGTAAAAGCTGATGGTCATCAAGGATAGAAATGATAAATGCACATACACGTGATAAGCTCCTATGACCTGACTAGCTTTGCATGGGTCATTCTCATATTATGAGACTACATATCTGTATTCTCCATCAACATTATTCACAGCGGTGATATTGATGTCCACCTAACTATGTATCTAATCTACCTACTCGGTATCGTATCTATGGATGTATAAAACGTCCATCTGCTCTTAATTACGGTCTTATCGCAAACAGTAGGCATGGAAACGACGTACATACAGGGAATCGATTGTCTGTTTTCCACCTCCAGGTGTTTACATCTGCAACCACACTTAATTTTGTTAAGTTCACTTGTCTCAATACTCCAATCTCATGATGTGTTCCTGATTTCATAAAGAAAATCTACACTGCCATGGGACCAGCTTTCCAAGTGAGAGATTAGTGTCTGATATCTCTATCAGAAATTACCAAAGGGGCAAGAAACAATCTCATTACGCTTTGCATACATGTCCGGGAACGAAAGACGAGTTTAAGTATTCTTTAGAGTCGACATCACTATCTCCTGGCTGTTTCAGTTTTGCACTCATTGTAACTAGCGTTATGTCTCACAGTGAAGCAATTATGCAGGCACCAATTATGAAGTCATCGTTTCGATCCCAGCATCTGATTGTCCTCTACTCTCTACTCCATATTCTCGACCATCCAACTCTGCAACATCTACAAAATGAAGAGAGTCTTGAGACACAATAGTGCAATTCCCATGGAACCCCTTGTCCAATCATCTTTCAGAACTCTCCGTCGGCTCCGAAACTCTTACTGCTTGTAACATGGGGTACGGTCCAAAGCTGTGAAGGCACTCGCGCACTTGTATTTTCCTCCAGCTGCGCATGCAGTTCCGGGCCCAGTTGAACTATCTGTACCATCTGCGCGATGAGCATTAGCGCAATAGGTGGGGCAATCGAGGTTGCCAATTTCAGCATCCTATTCACAATGTTAGACACAGGGTGATTACACCTTCATGGATGTAGGCTTAAAGCCCTCTAGGACTTACCGAATAGACACAGCAGTGGTCACCATTTGAGAATTCGCACTGACAATAGATGCATGCTTGCACTGATAAAGCGCTCGCAAGGAAGAACATGACAATAGAGGAGATGCGGACCATTTTGACGGTAGTGAAAAGGACTTTGGATAAGATTGGTGAAGTGTAGATTATGTTTTGGATGTTGTTGGGGAGGTAGTTGATGTAGAATGTATCTTTCAGCTGGGAGAAGTCGTCTTCTTATACAACTTTCTCACAGTTGACGATCTATTCGGGTTCCTCGTATGATCTCAATCTCACCATGGGGCCGGTATGAAGCCGGGATAGATACCTGCATCGACGACTTCCCACCTAAACCCGCCCACAATCCATCCTGGTATTAGTACTCTTGTATATCACCAGTTGTTATACTGCACAAAGCAGCCGACTAGAATTCCTGCCTCCCCACCTTAGAACTTAATAACACCTTGATGGTATTCCTATTTGTCAACTTTTAATTCTCTTTAACCATCCATTTTCATCATGTACAGATATGGATCGATGATCACTCGAAGCCGAACCTCATGAGAGTTCAGATTCGGAGTTTGAGTTGAAGGAAGAGCAGGCAAGTTCTGAACAGTGGATTTAAACATTCAGTTTCATTGCCTTTTTCCCCCCTCTGCAAGTACAACTTGATAATCTTAAATTAACACCAAGGTATCGAAGCTAGGGTCTTAACCCTTCAACATATATAATTCTCGAGATTAGCACACTTATCAACGGTGTGGACTTGTGGACGTGCCACGGAGGATGTGGTAGCATGAACGTACCGGTAATCGGGCATAGAGCATCATATAATCATTCATCCGCATCCGAGAATGTGGGGGAATGTGACACTCTTTTGCAAATGTCGTGTTATCATTAGCTAGCCAAATCATAAGCTTTGATCTGCAAATATCCGAAGCTTCGGCGAAAGAGCCCTGCCAATGAAATATCTCAGTCACTACACAGCTGCCGGATTGATTGCATGACTTTATTTGGAAGACGACATTTTTAATGAGATTAAATCAAAGTTTGAATGCCAATGCTTCACCGTTTAATTGGCAATGTATGGAGAGCCTCAATTATTCCGAATATCGGTGGTTTTATCATTTGATGCTTTATTAAGCTTCCATCGAAACCCTCTTCGTAGTCCTCCGTCAATGACAAGACCTATCAGACTTGAGCAATTGACGCTTCCTTACTTGGCGAGTATTATAAATTAATGAAATTAATGAAATTATTAATCAGAAGGATGTTTACCAAAAAATCTGCAATCCACCTTCAACATGCGCTACTGATAGATAGACTGAATCGATCAAGAATTTAGCACTACACCTTGCGCGGTTGTTTGACGATATAGTATATACTTGCCTGCATTGCTTCTATTGAGTATTATGATTTGAAAACACTTCAACCACACGAATTATGATCATGCATATATTTATAGTATGACATCATACGCTTGACCCTCCAATAGATTGATCCTGCTTACTGAAATTATCTCAGCTCTAGCAATCTCATACAACTAAACTCACGTATTCAGACATCCAAAAGCCCATGCTAAAACTGTTGGATTTCGCTGGAGATGCAACGAAACTCGCAAATTGTATATTTTTTCGTATATCTCTTTAGTTGATAGGATGATTGTGTCACATGAGACCGACGTTGTATGTTAGTAAATTGTTAGCAATTAATCGTCCTCAGATTTGCGCGAAGGGGCTCTTAAGCGAACCAATGCAGTACCCTAGTCTCGATCCTGAGCTCCCCGTATTATGATTTCCAGGCCCATTTCGATTGATGAAATGCATTTGTTACATGTTCATTAGTCTCTCAGAATATACGAATTTCAGGAGGATTGAGATTGGATTGATGAAAGAAGCAATGCCCTACAGTTTCGCCAATGTTGTAGCCGGCACACAAAGCCTGTGTCATTTTCTTGAGCTCGATATTGAGACGACGAAAAAGCCTTTGTTACGGGAAGTGGGGAAGTGTCTATCCTATCCAGATATGTAAAGCAAATAAAGATTCGCCTAAATGCGGATCATTTGTAATGTCAGGCTTTCATTACCTCTGTTTCCAGCTTTCAATTTTGTTGTTAAGAGAGGAGTTCATTGTGTTCATACGGAATAATCTCTGCCTAGGAATTTGAAGGCGATAAAGAATAATCTGAATGCGATTCATTTACAACACAAGATTTTCATTCCCTTTCTGATGTTGTGGAATAAAGAAGAGTAGGGACTTTTGTTGTCCACAATATATCTTAAGTCTTCATTTTTTTTATAAACTTAAATGTCATTTATGAAGTACATTCTACTCTTCTCTCAAAAATTCGATACAATTGCCGTATACCAAGTCATCTAGAGCAACAATCCTCCATCTATAACCACAATGGAGGAGGAAAAGGTCCAAAAACTACCCCCTAGGGTTGTTCAGCACATGCTAGAATTTGATCCCACCTGTAAGTAAATGTTCAACCCATACAGTGGTTTAGTATTAATGAGTTATATTATAGATCATCCCGGAGTGGACCCAAAAGATCTGGTTCACATCGTTCATGACACCGTAATTGGTGGTCTCGATATCAAGGAGTTCGCATTCCCACCAGCTGTTACAGGTAGAAAAATATTATGCTACAATTGTGGATTGACTGATGATAAGGCCACATCTGGATACTCTTCACGCGTAAAGATCTCATATCTTAAACATAATAACGCTATGTGGGAACTCGGCGGACCAGATGGGCCGTGGATACTGAGAGATGAAATAAACGTGGCCAAAAGTTCCTGGTCGGTGGACTATACAGTACAGAAGTTTCTTCGAGATGCAAATTTAGGTTTACCTCTTGTGGAAATGTACAGATTTGGGGGCGGCGATGGAAGGTTCAACTACACAATGATGTCTCGAGCCAAAGGAAAATCGCTAATGGATTTGAGTGAAAATCTTTGCGATGAACAGAACGAAGATCTTGAAATGGATCTCATAAAACAGGTCAAAATATTTCGCCAGTTTACTAGTCCTCACATACAGAGAGTAGATGGCGGAGAACTTCTTGATAACAATATTGGAAATTGCTACGGATTTCCATGTGTGAAGACAGGGCGAAATGAAGAGGAATGGCTGGAAAATTTAACTCCTGCGATGCGTAAAAGCCTTTTATGGACGGCTTGGAGACGCAATAAAGCTGGGCTTCATGACCCAGCGATACGAGACTCGTGGGTCAAGAATGCGGACGAACACATAGTTAAAATCAAAGCAGGCTTCCCAAAGGGTGGACCGTATGTTCTAACCCATGGCGACTTGAATGATGCGAATCTCTTTGGTTCGAATGACAACGCGGATCAAAAGTGGGAGGTCACCGCAATTATTGATTGGGAATCGGCGGGCTACTTCCCTTGGTGGGTAGAAATTACTCGCTGCCCTATACTACTATCGGGTCCCGGTACGAAAGAAGAGAACATTTTGGGGTTTTGCCCCCCAACATTCAATACGAAAGATTGGGAACCGATGATGAAGGCCATAAAGAGTGTTGCTGATTTATGGAAATCGGGAGGGATTGTCGGTAGAAGCCGTCATGGAAAGGGGGGTGGCGCAAATCAATGGTATGGCAAGGATTTTTGTGAGTGTCATAAAATAAAAAGGAGATTTATGGAGTGGCATTCTACGGGGTGGCCCCAAGAGCATTATGATGCATTTGACCCTGAGCTTTCGGATCCAGATGACGATCCAGAATCAGAATACTACATAGACAAGTACGACTTTGAAAAAGATGAGAGAGAGTTTCTACGGTGGTTTAAGACAATTAGTACATAGTTCGTTGAGCTCGCCGGTGCTTATCTCAATACTTGAGAACTTCGCATTTCTTACCGTACCGTATCCTGTGCACCTTATGTCGTTACATTAGTTGAAACAATTGAATTCACATTTATGATACCGATGTACAAGGATAAAAGTGTACAAGTTTGTGTACAGAAGCACGAACCCGTACTGGCAAAACTGCCGAGCAATTGAAAAATAGCTTGAAGAAAAGCAGTGAAAATGTGTGAGCTGAAAACTATGACTGGCGGTATAGGCCAACAGCTACTATACACCTAAGGTTTCAGTATCCCCTACACATGTTGATCCGGCATATGGGCTAGTCAATAGCATCCTATCCAGTCCTTAAACCAGCCCCGCCAAAGCCCGCAGCATATGTGTCTTTTTCATCACGTGGTAGTGCACAAATATCGTCTGGTGTCGGGAAAGTGGATGGTACTATTTACCAAGTCAGCTCTGATGCCTAGTAGATTGCAACTCATGAGAATACTCACATGAAGTCACTCCTACAATTTCCTCAAACACTGCCCAATCGGAAAGTTTGATGTCCACCCACTCCCTAGAAATAGCCGAGATAATACCCGGAGCCGACCTTGTAAATGACAGTCTCTTTTCTCCTCCGGGTCTGTGCAAGAAAACCGCTGTCTTCTTTTTCTTGTACTTGTTATACGGAGTATCAATAGATTCGGCGCAAAGGACTGCAGTATACAGGTCATTGTCAATAGCGTTTTTCACACTGCTCAACTGGTTGCTCTTGACTTGACTCGAATCCGTTTTTGCGATTAGGATCGTTTTCCAGGAGATACGGCTCTTCGGTTTTTCTCGGGGAAGTGTTGGTAGCGTCAAACTGTTGCAAATGGAGCAAAATTCTTGAGTGGTCGAATGCTTCTCACCACAATTCCAACATTTTAATGGGACATAGCAAAGTGACGGAGTATGTGTGTCACCACAGGTGTCGCAGGCTCGTGGGATCTGGGAACCTCGGGAGATCATTTTGAGAAATTGATTGCTAGACTTCAATGTAATGGGCACGGAGCTTGTTCTTGTGTCATTGAAAAGTATCTTAGGCACCAAAGTAATATCAAAGTTTATGGGGACAATATATCAGATCGGTAAACAAAAAGGAATACTTGTTCCCTACAGTTATGCAGAAAGAGAAAGATTAAGCTCAAATATTCATTCAACAGCCAGACAGTTATACTAGGAACTTCTCGAGACAAAGAGTCATGCTGTGGAATACTTTGGAGCTAAGGGGTCATTTTCTGCATGCGTAAGTAATGAATGTTCGTGACTGGGCTCAAAGAAAAACCGGAATCTCTTCTCTGACAAAGAAAGGGATTCTTATCTCCAAGAAGAAATGTGTTTCAACAGATCAAGGAAGTCTTCTAATGTCCAATCGGTGGAGTTGTGAATTTATTAGAACAGCAAGTTTTTGGATTTTGCCACTGTGTGAATTTTTTTCGATTCCAGTAGAGCATATGCAGAATTGGTACTGGTAAGCATTGCGTACTTAGTTCTGGCTGGCTTGGTTGGGCTAATATGTTAAATTACTCTTCCAAACCCAGTCAACAAAAGAATGTGCAAGAAATACAGCTGTGGATGAGTGCATGAGTGCATGAGCATATGTATTGGTATATCTCAGGTTAAGATTATCCTGGTGTCTACTAAGACTTCATGAAACAGTGACGATCTGTATCAAACATAACTGCTCAGATTATTTACCCGGGTTATTGATATCATGTATTGCATAGAACCCTTAGAATTAAAAAAAAACTTCCCTTTGATTCTATATCTTCTAATCTGCTGATCATATTCCTAACATTTGATAAAAGTAGAAGAAGACTAATGTATTCAAAAATTACGAGTACGTGACCACACGCAGCAAGGAGGATCTCGATGAGTCGGTCAGGATGTCAGTCGAGCTGGCGTGCTTGATTGTGACATGAATCATGTTATGTACGTGGAATCTTAGAATTTTAACTCTTACCACAGCTTCTTCCAGCTTCTAGAAGATCAAATTATCTTCGTGAATTAAACCACAAACATCAAGTTCCCGATGTCTGATTTTCGGAGAAACTTGAATCTATTCTTGTATGTGCCTGAAGATAAATCTCACATTCTTTGGTCAGAACATGGATCGTCATCTAAGATTTATGTAACGAATCTGCACCTGCTCCTTATACTTTTGATATTTTAGCTCATTCATTGCTGCAGAAAGTCTCCTAGTAAAGCTTTCACATTAACCTCATTGATGCTCTTATCTAATGCTGTAATTTAGATCTCCTCGTAGATTTTGTCTAGTAATTTTGAATCTGAGATCGAATTTGCATGATTTAACGTTTGCGGGCCTACTAAAGCTTCTCTCTGTCCTCGTAACCCGATATTAACCAAATTGCGCATCTCACAACTTCAAAGCTCGAGCTGCTACGGACGCGTTTGCTACCAAATTATACAGAAGCTCAGAATCTCCTCCAATTTCAATTCGCACATTGTCAATCTCAGTCCATATCTGAATAAATAAACAACGGCAATACATACAGTTACACTTCGGCCATCAAGATAGGTCCAGTCCTGTAGAGTCGTGCCAGCAGAGCGAACGCCCCAGATAAAAATATCATTGTTCCACAGAAACCTTGTAAACCCTTCCATCCGCTATTGGCATCCAACATTGCTCCGGTAATTGATGCTCCAATGAGCATACCGAACCCGGAGATACTTAGTGCCATCCCAAGTTGAATGCCGATAGTTTTTAGATTTGGCGATATCGTTATGACAATGATGCCGAGCAATGAAACAAATGCTTTGCAAAGAATCCATACAGAAGACAGGAAATCACCTTTCCAGCCTCCGATGCAATTCCAATCCATCCAAAGCGCAGAACCGTTACTACAAGTGCAAACAGAATAAGGATATTAAAGGGGTCTGATCTTATTGGCGAAGAAGTTTGGAATAAATCGACCATATTTAGAGGTTGCATTGGTGATTGTCAAAAGATAAGACGCTAGTAAAGAACTGATACCAGCCTGCTCTTCGGCATAGAGCTGGACATAAAAGAAGGTTACGTAGATACCCATGAACCCGAAGAAGTTGCTGAGACAGAAAGCCAAGTGTGGTTTTGCCCTGAAAGCCGTCAGGTCTAGGAAATCACGTCTTGTAGTACTCGACTTGCCGCACAGCTTCATGTCAAGTACCGGAATCACCAGAGTAACGAGCATTACAAACGCAATAATCCGAGTGGTCCATCCAAAGCCAACACGAGGCTACAATTCCCGAAATATCACTTTATAAGATACGCCACCTGCGTTCCACATATTAGCAATAGTTCATCGCGGAGTTGGATTTCATTTGTTTGCCCACCAAGACTACTGCCACTGGCAGAGATTACGAAAGCAAACGCCCTTTTGGTCGGGACTACTGAGATACAATAGCAGCACTTGTCAAAAATAGCATACGAAAGCCTATTCCTGTTGCCAAACCCTGGGTGAGGAATATTTGCCAATAATTTGTGCATAAGCTTGCCATCATGCCGAAGACGAAAAAAAAGCACCGAGGGAAAGAAGTATCCGCGGATATCCCATGTCAAAAAACGGGCCTGTTGCAGCGCTTCCGAGAAAATAATAAAAAGACTTGGAAAGAACCTATCCAAGAAATGCTTGGAGAGAATCTGATGCCACAATATCTAGTTGATATTGTGTCTGAAATATGCCGAAAGTGTTGACAATTTCTCTAAAATTAAAGTTGGAGTTGTGCGTGAAAATCACTGACACCATAGGTCCACCTACCAAGCGTCAAAGAAAATCAAAAAAAAAAAAACGCCAGCAACCTGCATCCAGGTAAGCTTTAGGTGGAGTTGAACTTTCATGGTCATGGCCATGGCTTCTCGATATCCTAGTGGTTGAGAGGACATTCCTATTGATGGGAAGACTCTGTGTTTGTTCTACGACTGGTTGTTGCTCGCAACCATCATCCGAAGCCATCTTGCACACTCACTCAACTGAGAATGTGCTGCTACAGAAGCGACAAATGTGGAGGGAAGATTTTTGGGTGTAAGCTAGACAAAATTGAGGCAGATAGACAGCAGCGCAGGATGGGCTCGAAACAAATGGTGAGAGAAATGTAGGGGGGGATGAAAACGCGCAACGTAGAATCTGCATCAATAGATACCTAGGCACTCGGTAACAGCGGCATTATGATAAATATTGAGATGCCTATTACTACTTGCCTCAAACTTTGAAACCTGCATAGAAAGACATGCTCTGTGTCGAGAGTGGTGATAAATTCATTGCAAAGTCGTGCGTTTGTTGGTTGAGGATAATCCACACAAACTCGCATATACGTATGTTATTACCTGCAACGTCCTGAGTTAAGGACATACCAGCTTCAGTAGCACTGTTTCTGGATTGATTTTGGTTTGATGGACCGCAAAACGTGTGTTGCTTACCGTGCCGCATACAAGCTCGATATTCCTGAACTGTGATGCATAATTTCTAGCGATGGCCAGATGGTGCTACCCTTGCAGATCGAGCATCGTATCTTGGCCGTGAAGATCTACCATAGGCATCATGAGCCCTATAGATTGTTGAATTCTAAAACTAATGAAATTGACAGAGATTGTTGGTCGGGGAGTATCAAATAACTATTGGTTGAGATGACAGCGCTGGCATCTACGATAATATCACCATTGTCATAGATGAATTAGACACCAAATTGACCTACATTGATCCCGAGAATGGATAGCACGGCCTATTCACACAGAACTGCTAGTTCTTTTCACCAGCTAGCAGAAACATGATGTTTTAATCAATTAAAGTTCTTTCTGGATGGTCTAACATGTCTGAAGGCAAATCGTGATATCCACGAAGGTGTCGGAGTCGCTGCCAAGTCGAGTCATCACTTGGTCTAGTATGTCTGTCGTGGATAATCTGGTGAAGTATCAGCCATTCTTATTTGAAAGAAACTCCAAGATGATGGTGCTGATTGTGAGTCGATAAGGCACAGGCCGGAGGACTTTCCTCATTTCGCTCGGCTGGCATTTCCCGAGTTTATGATTCTGTATGAGGCACAGCAAAGACAAGGATAGAGGACGAGTAAGGCGGCACAAGTTGCAGCTTGAAAAACAATGGAATTTCTCCTCGGCCCTTTAGATTTACATCAGATTAATGGCTCTCATATCTTGCCTTAAAATATCCGTAATTCAGTTTCACATATCAAAAGTCCATCATGGACAAAAGATCTATAATTCAACAATATCGCCCTGAACTTGCTCCCTTCGAAGAGATCTATCGCGATATTCATCAAAATCCAGAACTTTCCTTGCAGGAGGTCCGTACGGCCGCCCTCGTCGTCGAGTTTCTGGAGTCTCTTGGTGGCTACCGAGTCATCAAGGGAATCGGAGGACATGGTGTTGTTCGAATCCTAGAAAATGGATAGGGAGCTACAGTTTTTCTTCGCGCCGATATGGATGCTTTGCCTCGTTTAGAGAACACAAATTTAGAGTATGCAAGTACCAAGATTGTGAAGGGCAGTGACGGAAAAGAAACACCGGTGATGCACGCATGCGGTCACGATATAAGTGGAATCAGTTTCCCCGAAGCGTAGCTACCCGTGGCCATTCTTCATCTGCATTCTCTTCACCTCCCGATGAAAGTAACTTCACAACCGCATATCCAAGGAGTTCCATGGAAATTTTTTGCTGACCCGTATTGTAGATGCATACTGCTGTGTTACTTGCTGATGCAAAGATGCCTCTCGACGCAAAATCCGAATGGTCTGGCACTTTAGTTGTCTTATTTCAACCAGCGGAAGAGCTGGCAGTGGGTGCACGAGCTATGATCAAAGATGGTCTTTACGATCCATCAAAGTTCGCTGTCCCTAAGCCAGATATAGTACTTGGACAACACACGCATGCTTTCAAAGCTGGTATGATTGCTCTTGGCGGAGGTGCGATCTTAACAGCAGTGGATTCATTCGATGTGCGGATTTTTGGAAAGAGTGGGCATATTTGTCGTGTCGACTTGTGTGTTGATCCCGTGATGACTGCCAGTCACATCGTGGTGCGATTGCAAAGTATTGTCACAAAAGAAGTGCGACCAGAAGAATTTGCGGTGATTGGATATGCTAGTATTCACGGTGGTAGTACCGCAAACATCATCCCCGATTTTGTGGATCTGAAAATTTCAATCCGCTCATACAATCCAAGTATTCACGAACGCTTAGTTGCAGCGGTCAAACGTGTCGTTTATTCAGAGTGCGAGATTTCTGGTTCTCTCGCCATACGAGAACCGGAATTCACAACGACTATGCACGCTCCTCCCACCGTCAATGATTTTCCAGCGGCGGAAATACTAAAGAAATCTTTTGGAGAATATTTTGGAAAGAACTTGATTCCGGCTGATCCTTTTGGTGCCAGTGAAGATTTCTCGTACTTGGCTTTGGGGTGTGATGCTCCTTATGTTTTCTACAACTTTGGATGTATCGATGAGGATACTTGGGAAGACGCAAAGACGAAAGGAACCATGGAGGACATTCCCCATAATCATTCTGCATTCTTTGCGCCAAACATCTAGCCAACAATGACTACTGCTGTGGATGCATTCGCACTTGCGGCTTTGACGTTCCTCGATAGAGGTGGAGTCAAATGATTAGGTATTTAGGACATGTCTGTGGATGATGGGTTTGGAGAATGTGATGAGAAATCTTGCACTCTTAAATTCCACAAGGAAGGATGAAGATGGAAATATAGAATCATATATTGCACTTCTTAAAGCACTTCACAGCGCAATTATAGTTTATTTTTATTAGTCACTATTCATTTGACCTCTCCGCCACCGAGGATATCTTTTATATTGATTTCCCCACTACCTCGGGGTAACGGTTGTGCCTGGTTAGGTCCTTCCTTCCAGCCAATCATGTATATCATCCTAAACGTTGCGGGTATCGTACCATCTTCGTTTCCATGCAACTCTCGATATATTCCCTCATTTGCAAGAAGCACATCCTTCTTGATTGCACCCGCCTCCCTTCCTAGTATGGCATTGCTTTCGCCCATCTGTTGTAAATCTTGCATCAGGGCAAACGTGTCGGGAAAATCAATGATAATGTCGTCGATATCTACCGTTAACATCTTGAATCCCGCTTTCTGCAACAAACCTCCAATGTCTCTTACATCCGCCAGCGGAGAAACGTGCGGAGAAACTCCACCTCTTCTTTCCATATCTGCGAGCTGCAATGACGTTCGTAATTCAAATAATGTATCGCCACCAAACATTGCTGCCATAAATGGTGCATCAGGCTTCAATACGTGATTGATTTGCGCAAGGAGTGATGGAAGGTCGTTGATCCAGTGCATGCTCAAAGAGCTCAGCACTGCATCAAATGTTCCAGATTCATAAGGTAATCTTTCCTCATCGTCGAGCACTTCGCGTGTGAGGTTTATTTCCTTATTGAATGGCAAATCTTCATCGCGGTATAACATATTCCGAGATGAATCTGCAGCTGTAAGACGGGCGATACGGGAGGAAAGGGGAGGAGATGTAGTTTTCGAAAGGTCAATATCTGGATCTGGTAAAGTGAGAGCCCTTGCTATGTTACATGAATTTGCGCCAAGATCTAGGACATGATCAAAATGCCTGTTGATATCCTATAACATTATAAGCTACTTGACCTCAATTGAACGGGATAATCTCACCAATAACCTTTCTGAAAGTCGCATGGCTACTTCATCCTTCAGATAATCCACTTGTCTACTTTTCTCCTTGTCTAAAGCTGCACGTTCTTTTTGTAAATATTTAGAATGTCTATCGAAGACCTGCAAAGTAGGTGATCCCGGGGATTGAACTGCATAATTTCGAGATATACACAGTCTTCTTGTTATCGAAGGCCTTGGGAGAAACGGTCGTAAAGCTAAGGACTTCATGATTGTGAGAGAAATGTATTGTAGACAATTATATAAATGAAAAGAACATCATTGACAACACTCAAGTCGACAGGATCAGATGTCAAAGTTTATAAATGGTGACGTTAAGGATAATCATTTGCAAGCAAGGCTACTAGGTAATCTTGAGACTAGAGAGCCTTATCTTACCTAAGAAATCAATCCCTGTTATTCCCTAGCAACGATGTCCCTTAAGTCGCGCGTACGGAGTGGAAACTCAGTACAATTGAACCCTCTCTAGATTCCAATTTCACCAGGGAATTCATCAACAACAAATATCTTTGCGTTTGATATCTTCAAGAAAAGGGGCGAATACGCCGTAATATTTTGCGGATGGCGGATCACGAGCAAGGCTAAGTTTCCGCAGCCAACAGCGCACTTCGAAAAGCACCAGTGATTTGCCAACACGATCCGGAGTCCGTGGAAAGAATTACGACCAGAGACCGACAAAGAACTTTGACAATTGGTTATAGGCGCACGCTGTATCATCATCTCGATTTGTTCTCCGACCGCAAGAGCATACAACTCGATTCAGAAGGCCGATAGAAAGACGGCAACGATGGCGTCCTCTGCAGGAAGCTTTCTGGGCCGTGGGAGCTCCAGCAATAACTCGAATATGCGGGGTCTCGTGCAGTTCATTGCTGATCTTAGAAATGCTAGAGCTAGAGAGCTTGAAGAAAAGAGAATCAATAAAGAACTGGCGAACATAAGGTTGGTTATTACTCTGCAAGTCCAAGGTTTCTTATGCAAGGCTGACTATTGTTCCTCGTTCAAGACAGAAATTCAAAGGTCCGAAATCTTGCCCAGAATAAAGGGGAGTAGCTAATTGTGACGAGCAGATGGAAATCTCAGTGGGTATCATAAGAAAAAATATGTCTGCAAGGTAATTCGTTCGACCGCCTTTCACGGATATGCATCTAATAAATATCATTCTAGCTCTTATACATATATATCCTGGGGTGGAATGTCGATTTCGGCCATCTCGAAGCGGTCAACCTTATATCTGCCAATAAATACTCGGAAAAGCAAATCGGATACCTGGCAATGACCTTGTTTCTCCACGAAGGGCACGAATTGATACATTTAGTCGTGAACAGTATTAGGAAAGATTTGACGGATCACAATGAATTATATAACTGCTTGGCATTGCATGCCATTGCTAATGTGGGTGGAAGGGAAATGGGAGAGGCGTTGAGTGGGGAGGTTCATAGGCTCCTGATATCACCGTGAGAAAGCTCGCTTCATCTTAGTTCTGTATTGTCTCTAACATCACAGCAGGACATCCAAATCGTTCGTCAAAAAGAAGGCAGCTTTGACTCTCCTCAGACTCTACCGAAAGCATCCCGACATAGTGCAACCGCAATGGGCGGAACGAATAATATCTCTAATGGACGATGTTGATATTGGTGTTGCTCTCTCGGTCACCTCCCTCGTGATGGCTCTTGCTCAAGACAATCTCGATCAATACAAAGGATGTTATGTTAAAGCTGCAGCAAGAGTCAAAAGAATAGTCGTGGACCAAGAGTTCACCCAGGACTATCTTTATTATAAGGTACCCTGCCCGTGGCTTCAAATGAAACTTCTAAGATTGCTACAATATTATCCCGCGTCAGGTATGTTACACTATCCGCAGCCACATATATACTAACAATGTTCAGAGGATACACATGTCAGAAATTTGATTCGGCAGTCCATACAAAAAATTCTGGATGATGCGTCTGATATGCCTAAGAACGTTCAGCAGAACAATGCGCAGAATGCTGTTTTGTTCGAGGCCATAAACCTTGTCATTCATCTTGATACCGAAGTAGATTTGATGAAACAAATCTCAACAAGACTCGGAAAATTTATCCAGTCACGGGAGACCAACGTTCGCTATCTCGGCCTGGAAGCCATGACACATTTGGCTGCAAGAGCTGATATATTAGATCCTATCAAGCAACATCAAGCAATTATCATTGGGTCCTTAAAGGATAGAGATATCAGCGTACGGAGGAAAGGTTTGGATTTGCTATACAGCATGTGTGATCAAACTAACGCACAACCAATTGTTGGCGAGCTCTTGCAATATCTTCAGAATGCGGATTTTGCAATCCGAGAGGAAATGGTCTTGAAGATTGCCATTTTGACCGAAAAATACGCTACTGACATTCAGTGGTATGTTGACATTTCATTGCGACTCATTGCAATGGCGGGAGACCATGTCAGTGATGAGGTTTGGCACCGGGTCATTCAAATCGTTACCAATAACGAAGAGCTTCAAGTATATGCAGCACAGAATATTTTACAGTATGTAAAAGCGGACCACTGTCACGAGACACTTGTGAAGATCGGCGGATACATACTTGGCGAATTCGGCCACTTGATTGCAGAGGACAAAGGTTGTAGCCCAATCGAGCAATACCTTGCATTACAGGGAAAATTACAAGGCTGCTCATCCAGTACAAGAGCCATTATATTATCATCTTTTATCAAATTTGTCAATCTTTTTCCAGAGATTAAACCTCGACTTATGTACGTATTCCAAGCGTACAGTCACACCTTGGACTCTGAGCTTCAGCAAAGAGCTTGCGAATACTTGGCATTGGCAAGCTTACCAACTGATGATCTTCTCCGAACGGTTTGCGATGAAATGCCACCCTTCCCGGAACGTCAGTCAGCACTACTTTCACGGCTACATCAAAAGCATGCTGGAACTAGTGATAAACGAACCTGGATTGTAGGAGGCAAAGACGCCAATGCTAATGAGAAAGATTTTGTGGTTGCCAAGAATCCAGGTCTCAAGCGTACTTTTAGTACTAATGGAGCAAAGCCCACTGCCACCGGAGCCAACGGGGGGATCAACGGCACTAATGGACACAACAACGGCTCCAGCAACGACCTTGCTGGCTTGGATCTTATGGACCAAGGCCCGTCGGAACCAAAAACCCTTAAAGCGCCAAATTTGGCAAGCGCAGCCCATCTTTCACCGGATTGGGAGATTGGATACAACAAGCTTCTTCTCAAAGCGGAGGGAGTTCTTTATGAAGATGGGCAAATCCAAATCGGAGTGCGATCTGAATATCGTGGCCAAATGGCATGCGTCATCCTATACTTTTCTAACAAAGCCCCATCTCCTGTTAGTTCTTTTACCACAACACTTGATCTCGAACCAAGCGAGAAGGAGAACCTGTCATGGGAAGTAAAAGGTCTGCCTGAAAGCACAATTCATCAAGGTGCACAAAGTCAACAAATGATAATGTTTGAGTCTAAAAAGGTGTTTGAAAAGAGCCCAACGATTAGAATCAGTTACCTGGCTGGAGCTCTCCAAGCTTTGACACTGAAGCTTCCGATTACCATACACAAATTTATGGACCCAGCAGAATTGTCAGCGGATGATTTCTTCAAACGATGGAAGCAAATCGGAGGAGCGCCACGTGAAGCTCAACGCATCTTTGGTGTCAAGGGTGGTAAGGGCGGAAGTCGTGAGTTTACTGATGGATTTGTTCGGAAGACCATAGATGGTTTTAGATGGGGCATCTTGGATGGCGTGGATCCTAACAAGAAGAACTTTGTTGGTGCCAGTGTGTTGCATACTGGTGAAGGAGGCAAATTTGGTTGTTTATTAAGACTGGAGCCGAATTATGGAACCCAGGTTCGTATTCCCCATTCCCTCAAGCTTCTAGTGCTAATCAGGACATTTAGATGGTTCGCCTCACCATCAGAGCAACAGATGAAAGTGTTCCGCCAGTTCTAATTAAGCTTATGGAGGAAAGACTGGCGGTTGGTATTTCGACGCAGCCTGAAATGCAATTACCACCTTCGCGGAGAGAAATCTCTGATGCGTTTGGTAATATTCTTGTCGAGTAAGAACACGCAAACTCTTCACAGCAGGGAATGGGATTAAATGTAGGATGTAAGATGCGTAAGGGAGATATAAAATAATGTGGGAAAGGATTTTAAAGGGAAGAGATTTTGGTATTATAGCGGTAGTGATGGTGAGCCATGTCAAGGCAATATTTTGAGCTTGAGCTTCTTTTCTCTCCTGATTATGAAATTTCTGTGGGTAGTGTTTAGTAAATAAACACTACGTAGTAATTTGGTAGTTGCGAATTCAGTGAACAATACGCGCAACCTATAGGTACCTAGTCATAGTCAACGTTTGTTATTCCGACTCCTTGCTACTGGTGTTTTTATATGTGCTGCCATCACTCTGGACTCTGGCCCGAGATGTCTCCTCAGATGGTCTACAATTAAGCCATGGCCATTTCTTCCTTTTTTTTGCTACTCCTTATCACATAGAAGTTCCGGTGATGATGAGACCTCGGCGTAGCTCTCTTGTGATATTCAACATGAATATGTTGACTTTGCCTTGAGAGGGCCTGAACTACGTGAAGTTCCTTTGCGTGGACCCAAAATCTGGATGAATTATACAAGATAATGGCTTCAACAGCTAGGTGCTACCACGTGAATCAGTTCACTTCAAAGTTAGAAAGCATTACATGAGCCCCTGAATAAACTCATCGAGTCTTTGTACAGGCATTACCCGATATTCTTTCAAGGGCTATTGCAAAAGTTGAGCTTGTTGGCCTAATATGAAAGTCGGCAAAGTGTGGTAGATTTTCAAGTAATTATGCTTCTGTTATTCATTCTGCTAATAAGACCGCGGGCCTCCAATTGGGGCTTGTATGAAAAATCCATATGTTGGAGGTTCGGCTGCTGTTATACTTGCATGCGCAAATTGGTCTTGCATCTCATCTTACTATCACAAAGTCCATTTGCTACATAGACGCACAAAAGTTTGAGAATTACAATCAAAAAACCATGATATACATTTTCTCATGCCCGTATGGGGTATGGCCCTAAAAATTGTGATACGCAGTCTTCACGATTCCTTAGGGGCAAAGAGTAGTTGCCGACTGTCACTTTTTAGTATGGACGAAACTACTTAGAATTTGACAACTGACGTTCACCCTAGCGCCGGATACAAGGGGCTTATGTATCCGGTAAGTTGTTCATTTTTACACCCAAAACTTTGCTAACCTAATATAGGTCGCTCAGCCTCCGATCCAGCCCCTACGGATATGACTCAAACCTCGCGGTCTCGATGTCGTTTTTGATTGTATCGCACAACTGAAACTAAAAGAACACCTCATCTTCATTGAGAATAGCCTCGCAACACGTAACGAAGAGGAAGAATCTCAAAACGCTTGGGAAACATGACAGAAAATGTATGACCCACTGTCTTCTCTCAGCTTCCATAGACACTGGTGCGCCTGACTACACAGAAGCTGAACTTGCAGCTGAAGCAAGTCTTTTTGTTGTTGCTGGAACAGATACAACTGTGGTTACTAAAGTTGGGTTCTGTTTTTATGTGCTCAGGTCTCCATCTGTGTACAAATCTCTCGTGCAGGAGATTGAAACGGGTAGCATGCACGAGGGCAGATGATATCGTGAGGGAACGAGTCTCGACGCATGTACTGATGAGGCTCTGTGAATGGAGACCACTGGACTTTCGCAGTTACTGAGAGAAGTATTATTGGGTGGTACACATATTGATGGGTGATTCATGCCAGCTGGCCCTGATGTAGCGGTGACTGGATGATGGATTATGCACAAACGAGAGATCTTCGGGTATCCATGGGTATTTCGTCCTTGAAGATAAATGGAAGGTGTGTTCAGTAAAGGAGTAGGTGTATACGCGGAGGATGTAGCGCGTGCGAAGGTGGATTTTAATTACGTTCAGGATGGGGCCGGAAATTGTGCAAGTTGTGATGCAGGAACCGTTGATCAGAGTGACCAGAACGGCTTTGGAGGATGGTTCTTAGATTCTTGAAAGGTGACGAGACGGGCGGGGACAAAGAAGAGCCAGGAGTTGCGATTGACATGAGGAATGCAATCTTATTGAGAAATGCGCATGTTAGTTTTAGGGACGGGCCCATAGTGCAGTTTAGGAGACATGTTTGATAATCCTCTTGTGGTGTATATAGAAAATCAACCTGCATCTTAAGCGAATACTCACACTCGCAACAAGAAATCGCGGCACGTCGAAAGGCCAGAAAAATTTAATGACTTTTGAGTGTAAAATTACATTATCTATAACCACACTCCCGATACTCCTCCACCCCAAACCTTTCCATCAAGCCCTTCACCCTTTCCTCCCCACACCACCCTTCAAACACCAATTCCACCTCACCAAAATAATTCTCTCCCTCCCCAACCTTCACAAACCCCACGCTCTCAAAAAGTCCAATACTCGCGACATTCTTCCCTCCAATCTTGACCCTCAGCTGCAGCAACTTCATTTTCCCCTCCTCCTTCTTCCCCTGGATACCCTTCATATACTCCTCCAAAATCTTCTCCAGATTGCTCCTCAAAAATTCAAGAAAAGCAACCACTGCCGATCTTCCCAATCCCTTACCTCTTGCACTGCGTTCCGCAATCATAATTTCAATTTCTCCTACACATCCTTCTTCATCCTCATCTGCTTCCGTGATGAATAAATTAACATCTCCTATCATCCTCGCAGGCGCATCTGATACTCCTTTCCTAATTTCTGGCGATGCATTTCCTTCTTCGGGTAAACAGATAATAAAAGTCAATTTATCATGATCTGTCCTCCAACTCCTCTGCATATCATATTCTTCCTCGAGACTCAGGGGCTCAGAGGCGGTGGCTTGTTGGATTTCCTAGAATCGTATTAGTTTTTCAAGACGATTCATTTATTGCATATACGCGCATAACACAAATACCTACCGCATCTTTCATCCACTCATGATATGTAATCACGTGTGATTCTTCATATGGTACTAACAGTATTTTGTTCGTGGAAACGGCTGATACATGTTAGTTGCTTGATGAGAAAATTCAAGGTGCACAAGATACATTACCTGTATGTTTGTTGATCAACATCTTGATGAATATATATGTATATATATGGATATATTTTCCTGAGCTTCACAAAATGTGGAGACACAAGTACCTCGACAGAAAATTCGGAAACAGGAGACGTTCACGTGATTTTAAAGAGTGGACGCTAATCTCAGGAGTGAAGTTTCTCGATTTCAAACAGGCAAATGTGAGCAAATCATGCCAAACTGTACTGCAATTGTTATATGTTAGATTTTTCGTGAGATGAAGCTAGTTATATAGGTGGTTTGATGGTTGAACTCGGATTGGCAGTGAGAATTCATAGGATCGATTCTGATTTTGCATACAACGTTTCATTACATCTCTGACACTTCTCTGCAGATTCGCCTAAGAAAGTTCCTGTAAATCTGAATTCTATGCGATCGCTTTTTCTAGCTGTAGTGAACTTGAATATTTCAAGATCACGTGGCGCCGGAATCACTTCGATTATCCCTCTCGAATTTGGAACTTTGGGACGGTTCGTTTATTCACTAGATCCGAAACTGTTTTGAATATTGAATCGAAGATATGCGGGCATTCAAATATATGTATGAAGCGTTTCAGTGATTCTTGTGTTTTAACTTTCAATGCTCAAGAAGAAGAGAAGTCCCCGTTGTTCCATTCATAAGGTATAAACCGAGGGTTATTCCAACATTAAACATAAATACATAAAATCGAAAGTGGTCGTCATTCGAATACTTTCTGCCGCCCAGTCAAGCCCAGTCGATTTGCTCCCAAATCAAATATCATTCCCATCATTTCCATCATCATGCTCCCGAATCACAACCCCTCAATCAATCTCAAATGTCTAACCTCAAACCCCTCTACCCAATCCACGATCCCTCTCCACTCTTTAAAACTCTCCTTCTTACTAAAAGCCATATGTTTCTCCACACTCTCCCACCCACAAAACATAACCCATTCCTCCTTATCTTCCGCCTCCTTTTCTATCCTCCACCCGCCCTCGATCTCATACTCTTTCGTCTCGTTTTCTAACGTATGTTTTACCTCGTTAAACTTTGCACTAAATCCTTCCCTGTTGTGGGATGATATGTAGTGTCTATTACATGATATGATGGGCGCACTGAAGGGTGATTTTTTCTTTGCGTCCTCTTCTCCGATTCCTTCATCTACTCCTGTCCGGAGGGAACTGAGTGCATCGCCTTCCACTGTAGTATCGTGAAATTAGTAATAACACCTAACCCTAACTCTGTGCAAAAATCTACTCCTGAGTCCTAACCCAACCCCAACCCTAAACTTCAAAACATGAAAACAAAAAGACACAAAGTGTCGTAAAACAATGAAGAGAACCCCACACTCACAATGCCACATCCTGATCCCCCTCCCCTCCACCGTCTCTCCAATCCCGACCCCCAGCACCACCTCCCCCCTCAACAAATCAAAAAGTCCCAAATTCTCCACACTAGGCAAGAACCTCTCATGATGTCCCGGACTTTCCCACGTCCCGACGATATACATATACGAAGGATTTTCCACCTGTTGATAGAAATGACAAGGGTATCCCGACGCTCTCTCGAGCACATGTTTGCACGTGCGGAGTTTGGGGAGCAGCCGGGGAGAAAGAGGGGATGTGAGGGGAAGCAGCGCAAATTCCGTGCAGGGCATGACTCCGAGGGGTGGGAGTGGAAGGTGGGAGCTTTGTTGTAGGTTGGCAAGACAGTTGAGGAATGGGAATAAATGCAATGGGAGGGGCGATTTAATCGTGATGTTATGGGGATAGTGGATACCCGAGATTAGCGAGAGAGCTTGTGAGTTTACGAAGTGGATATCGATGAAGAATTTTGACAGCGGGTCGGATGATGCGGAAATAATATAGGAGTAAGTATGAAGAGTATAAGATTTTTGTATATCCCAACGTTCATGTATGGAAATCGACACAAGAAAAGAAGCAGAAATCCAAAAAACCGAAAACAAAAATCTATAAAAAGGGACGCCCCGGCTTCATAAACAATTCCCATCAAAAGATCCTGTATCAACCCACCAATCACAATCAGTTATGATTAGGCCGCATCTGATTTGTATTACATATACGCGCTCGCCTCGTTTAAACCCCTGTACAGCGACATATCCGGGAATTCCATGACTATCCGAACCGTCCGAACCAGGTTTTGTGAAGGATTAATGCTACGAATCCCAGTCAAGTTTCGTACTCCACTTCCTTCCAGACTCGGGCTGCTTTCCGTCTTTGAGGATTCGCAATCTATGTGTGCTTATATGTGCTTGGTAAATAGTTTCATGATTGCAACATTGAGCGGAGAAAAGGCTTGGTCAGGATCAGGCTTTACCTCCTTCACCCACTCGGAGAATGTAATAAATGGTAATATTTGGAAGAATGCAAAGGCCCAAGAGATTGAAATTGTCTGGAAGGATGACATGATTCGAACGACGAATCACAGCTCATTACATGTATAGTATTCTTGTTCTTAAACGTCCTTTGCATTCTCATTAGATTTATGTATCGTATCGTTCTCTGCACTATAAAACCCCGTCTAGCAATGATGTTCTGACAATGGCAATCAAGCTAATTATCAAACCAAGACTTTCAAATGCTCGCTCATCTTATCTTTCTCCCAAACGCCCGAAAATGCACATGAAATGCATGTATACCATATAACATTACCGTTTTTCGTCATCATACATACACCAACCACGAATTTGTCAATATATTAATCCCCTACTCGATTTTCGTGATCCCGGTAGGAACTGCCGCCTTTGCAAAATCCTCTTTTCGGATGCCACTTCTATCACACATGGCCCTAAAGATACCTCCCTGCTCCCATAGCTTAACTGGCTCATCTAATTCTGCAATTGTGCCCTTGTCCATCACGCAAATGCGATCATATCCGATAATGGTCTTAAGTCGATGAGCAATACACAAAAGCGTCTTGCCCCTGAACCCCTCTTGAATAGTTCTTTGAATCTTCTCGTCCGTTTCCATATCAACAGAACTTGTAGCTTCGTCACAAACAATGATTTGCGAACCACGGACAAGAGCACGTGCAAGTGCCATTAATTGTCTCTGACCTAGCGAATAATTCAATCCTTCATCTTCGACTACAGAATCAAGATGTATACGCCCTGTGACTTCATCTTCGAGATTTGAGTCTGAGGCTACAAGGTCAGACTGTCGAAGTGCGGACCAAAGTTCCAAATCACTGTGTTGGCCGAAAGGATCTAGGTTACTTCTGATGGTTCCTTTGAATAATGTAGGATCTTGTGGGATGATAGCAAGACGAGATCGGAGGTCGTGAAGTCCAATCTTGCTAATATCTACACCATCAACAGTGATTGAACCACCGGAAATCTCAACAAGTCGGAAGAGAGTAGACATGATACTTGATTTTCCAGCACCCGTACGACCAACCACCCCAATTCGTTCGCCGCCTTTTACGTGCATTGATAAGCCGGACAATACTAACGGAAGGTTCTCTCTATACCGCATATCGACATTGTTGAAGACGATCTCACCACTCTCGGGCCATGTAGGGCGAACATCTATCGTATGTAATGGTGCCTCTTCCTCTAACGAAGTACCGTAGTAATGGATACGTTCCGTGGCATTCATTCCATTCTCGACTTCCGCTAGTTGGCGAACGGTAAATTGAATCATCTGAACGATAGAGAGAATATAAGACAAAACCAATCCTGCAATAGATGGCCCCACGGAAAATCTAGAAGTGATGACTAGGATACCTGTTACAAAAACAAGCAAATTTCCGATAATGTCCAAACGAGTAGATAACCATCGCTGGTTCGAGAACGTAAGAAAATAGGCAGAGTCCATCTCGTCAATGGCCTTTCTCAAATCAGAAATGAATCGATCTTGTAGTCCATATGCTCGAATAGTAGCTGTTCCCGAAAGTCCTTCACTAAATTTGGCAAATACGCTTGATCGAAAGACTGATTCGAATCGCTTCATTTCTCGTGCCGATGCGCGATAATATCCCGCTGCAAATATGAAGAGAAGTGCAAGAGGCGCCAGAGCGATAGCGAAATAATGGAAGTAAGCAATGATTAAGGCGAAGACCGCGATAATCATAGCCATGGTTAAAAAGAACATGCGTATAGCGTCAGTAAGATTGTTGTCCATAACGTCAACATCTCTTGAGAAGCGATTAGTGATACGACCCAGAGGCGTGGTGTCAAAGAAGGACATGGGCGCTCGGAGTGTCTTTGTAATGGCTTTGCTAAGCATCACCTTACTCGCAATTGTTCCAAGGATTGTGAGGGCTCTGATTTGGGGTGGTTAGCGAGTACTCCGTTTCACAAGGAAGAAGAATGATCAAAAAAACTTACAAAGCAAAGAAGAACAACAACAGAGCCTGACTAGCACCAAGCGCAGCATACACTCCAATATACACAGCGGTGGAGTATCCGAATTTATCGCTTGTCCACCATGATAACCACAAGCTAGTAGCGATATTTGCACCTTGCGAAAGGAGGAGTAGCAATAAAATGATCGGTGCGTTTAAGAGACTACCAGAAGCCCGGACATAATCGGCGTATACTGTCCATGAGACACTATTGACGGACCTCTCCTCGGCTTGCATCAAACCAGGCGCTTTATGCTTCTTTTTCTCAACCTTCTTCTCTACTTCGATACCTTCTTCCTCAGCCTCTGGCTCGTGTGATTCTTCCACTGCAGTTGTCTCCATGAGCTGTTGAAAGCCAGCATGGTTGTTCATGAGATTGCTGAACGTGTCAATCGCTTGAATTTTGCCTTCTTCCATCCATATGATCCTATCGCAACGATTTAATACCCAGAGTTGATGAGTGGCTAAAATTCTAGCTTTGTCCTTCAATAAGCCCATAATTGCATTGTCAAAAATATGACGACCAACGTGTGCATCGACAGCGCTTAATGGATCATCCATTAAAATCAAGTCAGCATCAAAATAGATGGCTCGTGCAATATTCATCCGTTGTTTCTGACCTCCTGATACAGTGATACCTCTCTCGCCGATTTCGGTCTGATCGCCGTTCGGGAGCATGTCCAAATCGGGTCTCAAGGCACAAGAATCAATGACTTTGTTGTACCACGATTTTTTCATTTCTTTTCCGAACAATATGTTGTCTCTGACGGTCGCGTTCTGTATCCATGCATATTGTGGGCAAAAAGCTCGATCAGCTCCCATGGTCATCTCTCCTCTTGTTTTCCGCATGTCACCTGCGAGAGCAGCAAGCAGAGAACTTTTACCGCTTCCGACTCCACCTATTACAGCCACCAGCTCATTCCTGCCAATTGTGAAATTCATATTCTGTAAGCTGAAAGGTTCTTCATCTCCATTGACAGTGCTTGCATCATCGAGAGGGGTGCCTTCGTTGCTTGGAATATCCTTGTTGATTGGAGAGGAATCTGACAGGGATTTATCAGCGGCTTTTTCATCCTTGGATGCTTGTTTCTTGGCATCTTTTTCAAATTTAACCTCAGCCTTCGTCTGCTTCTTTCCAGGAGGCCCGGCCTTTTCCGAATCTTGAGTAGCTATTCGTTCCCAAGTAAAGTCGGCGCCTTTCAAGACTATTGCTCCCTCTAGTTCGTGGTCTGGCTTCGCATCATCCTCTTGCTCTTCACTGAGTAAGAATTCTTGGATACGATAGATTGACGACCACGCATCAATAACCTGCCCGATAACCATAGGTAGTAGATTTAGCGGCAATCGCAACGAGTTGAATAGAGCAAGCGACGAGAATACACGTGCTGGACTTAATCCGTGGTCTGTCAAACTGTAGGTGATAAAAGCTATCATCGACGCAAAGATGGGCATAGTCATGGAAACAGCGTTTATGGCGTTTCTGATCGCCAGTAAGATCTGGATGGAGCGAATCTCCTTGTTCCTGATTGCAGCAAGTCTATCAAGGAATGCTGTCTCCCAGCCGAAGTACTTCACAAATCGCGCTGCCTGAAGAATTTCTTGTGTGAGACTTACTCTCTGATCAGTGATCTTGTTGATTACCTCTCTTCTCGCAAACAGTCTCTTAACAGCCTTAGTCAATAAGGGAAGTCCAACGACTAGCAGTCCGAACCCTGCAAGGGCGCTGTAGGTCAAATTGATGAGGAGGAGTATGAGAGTGATAATGCAAGATACGGGTGCTGTCCAGATCAAGTGAAACATGCCGCTGCCTTGATCTACACGGTACGTATCTGTACTCATGAGATTTACAATTTTACTAAAATTCCAAAGATGTAAGTATCAAGTTAAGGGGGAAACGAAACACGAAGTAAGAAAAATTCTGGTTTGCTCGATAGATTGAGTGAAGAACTTGAACTTACCCGTTTGCCCATCCAGTGCCATCACCTGCTACACCACGTCCAGCATCTGGTACTCCACTTTTGGGACCAACTGGTTTGGAATTCTTCTTGCCTTTCTTGCCTTTAGCTTGTTCAACTAGATCTTGAGCTTTTTGGGCATCCTTCTCGTCTTCTTGGCTTTTTATTGAACGACCGCCAGCCTTGGCTCGTCCAGAGATCTTCATAGCCTTTTCGAAAATAGCTGAAATAAGGACGGCTCTCGATTGCCCTCCAACCATCATTCCGCGATATATAAAATGATTGGTGCCTAGGGATTGCAACATCTGCATTATAGTGATACCAAACACAAGTCCTAGTCCTTTTCCAATATTAGGCGCTGGAGATCCTTCTTTTGCTGCTATGTATGCGTCCGAAGCAAAAGTGATCAAGTATCGTAATGTGAATGGCGATATGACTTGGAGGATGTTGGATATAAATTGGCAAGCTCCTCCTAGCCAAAACTCAAACTTGAATGTTTCGTGCATTGCCCATAGCAGAGGGTGCTTTTCTCCATTCGCCACTCTCCTCTTGAAGGATGCTTGTAACTTGTCCGATAACAGGTCTACACTTCGACTAGGGTTCACCGTCCATATATCGTTATGCTCGAGTTGCCGTCGATAACCAGCCTAGAGAACATCAGCATCACAGGCGCTCAAATGAGTTCAGAATGAGGACTCACATCCATTATAGGTGCCATCCATTGAAAGTATAGTAAAGAGAAGAAGGAAGCTGTGTGTTCTTTGGACGGTGTCCGACTTTCTGGAACGGGAGGAGGGGCACTCCACCTCAATGGATTGTACCAGGTCTTCTTGACAATAGCATCATCTACGTGCGGTTCTGCCCTCGTCATAGCACTGTTAGATGTGGCATAGCTTTGAACCTGTTTCATTTCTGGTCTTTTTTCATGGTCGACTTCGCCTTCGGATGAATGGCTATCCACATTGTTTGGACTCGAGATTTCCATATATTCCTTCTCACGACTCCCGGCATCGAGAGAATTTTGACGAGTGGATAGTTCCCCATGCTTTTCCAGGTACTCCCTATCAGATCCATCTTCATCTAGTGGTTCGGCATGGTTAATATCTTCCAATGCGGCTGCAGGGTCCGAAGGGGCGAATTCTTTCTCGTGACCAGGCGGATCTGCCATGATGAAGCCTCTTGGTGACAGATGCGTCAAGAAGATGTATTGTGTGGGAGATCACAAATCGCAAAACAAAGTGTTATCGAGGGGAAACCGTGCATCTTATCAATAATTCGGTCGTCGCCTCCGAGTGCGATCAGAGGTTAGCATCTTTCCACTTGGACCTAGACAAGGATATGATACGTAATCAGTGCAAATTTACATGGGCAAAGAGGTATGGGAGCACCAGTGGCATGCTTTTTTCCCTTCCAGAGTATTAGCGTACGGTAATAGATCCATCCATCTTTACACGGATTACCAATACGGTACGCCCACCTCATAGATTTCAAAGAAGGAACCGAAGGAACCTACTCCGGGACCGTAGGTGAGGAAAAGAATGTATGAGTGGAGGTGCGTGAACCAATCGGCGTTTATGAGCACCGAGATAATACCCGAGTATGTAGATTCATTGGTCAATTCTTCAATATGTGATGTAAATGTAAGCAATTAGTCATGCACATGATGATATACATGATATACGGTACATGATATATTTTCTTTCCTTCTTGTTGAGGAGAGTCGTCTGTATTGCCGAAGAGTACATCGTATACGAAATAGGTGACAAGAGCGGCTCCACACAAAAGAAGCATTCCGGCTCCATCAAGATCCACCCGTCGTTTGACCTTGGAAAAAGCTAATCCGATGCCGTTCCACTGTTACCTACGGAATTCATCTAATTGAGTTTCTTTCGTGGAATTTGGTATTGAACCTTCCATTCCCTTCAAAGGCCAAACTCATTCGATCTTGATTCTTGATCAATCATCAAATACGGAGTACCACCAGTACCGTGCAGTTAGTGAACGGGAGCAAACACGCCCGCCGGTCCAATCTCACCTATGCCGCATCGGTGATCTTCAATATAAGCATTTCTCTAGCATTTCTCTAGCATTTGCACATTAAAACTCTAACCTAAAGTGGCTGAATGCATCCGCTCTGTTTGATATACACCTACTGGACGCCTCCTCAAGCCGGACAACTGACAAGACCGTTCTTTCCCCAGATTATCAATATCGGACATCGGGACCTCGAATCTCCTTCCCAAGTGCCTAGATCAGCCAAGCATCTTCAATGCGGTGCAATACAATCCAACAACCACTTATTTCAAATATTGACTCATCGATTTTCTTCATTATGCTGTATGACCCGTTGATTTCTTTCATCTGACAGTGTAAGATACACAATTTGCCGTGTCCGTGTGAAACAAAAGAAGAAAGGAAGTCAAACACAATACATAGAATCACGTGATACATACGGCCCGGAGGTTAGTTGTCTCCTTCTTCACCCTCCTAACTCGGAGATCAAAATATCAAAAGATCATTCTAATCTTCTTTCATCCAAGAAGCGGTGAATGTCGTTGATTCGGATGGATTTAAGATATCTCCTTAGAACACCCCGCTTGTACATCTTCGTCTCTTCACCGTCCAATTAACAAGCAGCTTGTCTACTTTCCATGCCAGATTGTACGTGTCAGATGTTTGATACATCGGGAGAGTAGTTCGTGGTCTCAAATTTTCTTTCATGCCAGATGTTGATGGCACCACGCCGTTAAAAAATGATCACTGCAAGGCTATTGTTTGTCATAAATAGCGGGTGGGCGCTGTATTCGTACCCAAAAAGAGTAACCATCACGTCTCTACAAGTGGAGTCCAATCATGTTTTGAGTAGGTTTGTCCCGGCTCCCAATTCAACATTGCACGAGATAAGCTTTACGGGATTCATCTTATCTAATGTGTTTGTTTATTGATCAATTTAGCTACCTGGTAATTTGTTCAACGATCTTTTACCTACAACTTTAAGCTGATAACCAAAAAGATCGTTCAAAACACTTCCCACTTCAAATCGATCTAATAAACATCAACGTTTCAATCTAATCATCATTCAATCCCAAAGCCTCCCTTCTAGACTTTGCTCCCTCTTCATAGTAAGGCTTTTCTGCCAAACTAGTAACTCTCGTCCCATGTCTCTCTTCAGTTCCCTCATAATCCCAGCTCGCGTTGTGAATCGTACTTCTGTTATCCTGTTCGACAATATTAGCATCTATTCGCTTATTTCCCCTTCATTTTCAATATCGATTTCAGTTGGGATAAGACTGAAAAGTCCTCTGAAAATACTTACCCAAATAGCACTTGCCCCAGCAGTCCATCTGAATCTGACCTGGATATCCACATTCTGTTCAAAAACATCGTACAAATATCCCAAAATCAAATCACTCTCCGCCTTGTCTAATCCGACAATCGATTTCGTCATTGCCCTGTTCACCCACAATGTTTTCCATCCTGTCACTGGATGTACACGCACAATAGGATGAACTCGTTCAATATGTTTTGGTCCAGCAGTCGGATCATCTCGATCGAGGTATGTATGCGCCGAAACATAAATGGCCTGTCTTCCATCAATGATTTTGCGGAATTCAGGAGAAAGTTTACTGTAAGCAGCATATCCGGATGCCCAAAGTGTGTCGCCTCCGACTTCGGGAACGGTATCATTGTGCAAGTGGGTTATTCCTGCGGGATGAAGCTCGTGCACCAAATCTCTTTATTGTTTTCATGTCAGTGACTTCTCTTCGCGATCGCCTCGAGTGAGTCAAGAGAAGAATGAAGAAACTTACGAATGCCATCGACTCGCACCTCCTGGATTTCTGAAATCAGTTTTTCTCGAGGTTTCACTGGCTTGCAAGGCAGGCCACATCACCGACACACCAGGCAGTCCTGGTACATGGGGAACTTGTGGCTATACATGAAATCGTCAGCACATATCCTATCTCGATTCTCACCGTCACAAACAAAAACATAGGACAAGCATACATGAACCTCAACTTCACCCCACCAAGTTCCCAAATCTCTTTGTACTTTTGGACTCAGTCCTTCTTGACCCCTCAAAAAGACCACACTTCTCTCTGCAACCAACAATGCCAATTCATCTTTCTGCTCATCCGTCAACTCATCGAGACGAATACCACTTAATTCTGTTCCGATATTTTTGGTCAAGTCAATTATCTTTCCGTTATTCTTGTGGATAGCATCAAACAGATTCTTCTTTGATTTATCAGCCCGGGATCCAGCATCGTGGTGCTCTCGTGGTGTGTTGCGGATAGCGAGGACGTCTTGGACTATTGCGGAAGGGATTATTAGTTAGGTTCATGATTCTAAATGGTGGGTAAAGATAAAGAAGAAATACATACGATATAAGGGACGACCTGGACGAGTAGGATATCCGTCTGAAAGATCGATTTCAGCTTTTTCCAATCTAGCTCTTGCGTTTGAGGGAAGAGGCAGGGTGGCTTTGGAAGGAGCAGCAAGATCTTTGATCACGCTTGAGGGGTGAATGGCAAGATCTTGGGTTGCTGATGGAGCCATGATTTGTGTTGTCTAGTAATTTATTGCAGTATGCCGAACTTTATAAGGAGAAGATATATCAATCTATATACTAATCACAAGAATTTCTAACACACATGAGGAACGCCCGTATTATATATGCACAGCGGATTCCGGCATCACCAACCCAGTACGATATAAATACATCTAACATCATCAATACCCAGATATTGTATCATCAACTCTTATCACTCCTTCCGTTGTTTCAAAACGGTTATCAAAATCACATCATATATCCCAGGGCCATCTCACCAATCTCCATCGCATATTGTCTGCCCCTCATGCAGCACGCGATTTACCCCGCATGTTTGTCTATATGCGTTGTGTTTCGAAGACTTTTTATAGGTTGTGAGGTTTGTTTATCGTGGGTGTTGTGGAGTTCTCGTATTTATGATTGGAAATGAATGGTGTGAGGATTGCAATTGAAATGCGATTATTAGAAATCAGATTGGGAGGATTGAGATGGATGGGATGGGAGGGGAGGGGATGGGATTACTTCGGGGATAGGTTTGGTTTGGTACTGCATCAACGCTTTTCTTTTAACACACAAATCAAAAGAATCTCAAAATCTTAAATATAGTCTGTTGATGTTGAGTTGAGTATGGGATATAATTGAAATTTTGCGATATCGTTATATCCATCGGCGCTCAATAATATCGGACATGGAAAATATCACATTCTGTGTTGGTTGGATGGTCAGGACAATGAAGCCTTTCAAGCACATTTGAAACTTTTTCATTGTTATGCATTAGTTGGAGTTGTTATTTTATTCCAAGTGGACCTTCTGACTATATTTATATTCCACGAATCTGCCATGCTGCCATGCTACCATGCTGCCATGTGAGGGATCTAATAAACCAGACTCCAAAATCAAACATACCTAGCTCTGAGTGAGGGCTAGTGTTCAGCGAATCAATTCCAGCAATGTTGTTCGAAAGATTTCGTTGTGTGAAAAACGATGGTAATCTAGAAACAAAATGTTAGACATTCTTCTGGTTCTTTTCTTAAGAGTTCAGTGATATCTTTTAATGTCCTAACTCAAATTTGACGAACGGGCAATCTTTCCAGCTTGTCTCTTGGTGTACGCTTTATTTCTCATCAATTATCGGTGTCTTTACTGTCAGGGTGATATATATGGTTTCATTCCCATAAGATTCGAGATAGGGAAAGTACAACATGTGAAGCAGAACGGCAACTATGATGCATCAGTCTTCAACTCGGAAGGTGCAGGCAGTTACACTCCTCACCACTTTCATATCTCTACAATTTACATTTCTTTCACCAAAACACTGTCTTTTCACAATCTTTTTGGTCATACTCTTATTCGAAAATATCTTACATTCTCTAGACTAGCTTGAGAGAGTCAGAAACAGCATTCTTACATTCATAACATTTAGGAATATCTGAATTCAAACCACCTTCCTAGATTTTGATATGGCTGGCAACATTCAATCTTCCGTACAACAAGCAACACCTCTGACCCCAATCGTAATGTCTCAAATACGTCGTCAAACGGTATCGAATAGAAATCTTCGAATTACCAAGGTTGTAGCAGCTTTGCAAAAATGGGAAACGGATCATGAAGATGAAGAAGACCCTTGTCCCATCTGTTTCGAGAGCTGTGCGGGGATTTCCATCTTTACATGCATATACGCAATCATGCTAACGAGCTTCTGCAGTCAAAAAAGTCAAAGTTGATGCAGATGAGAACGATTCTTGCTCTGACCCCTTGGATTTCAATGGCGGACATCGAGGTTCCATAGTTGTCACGCCTTGCAACCATAAATTTGGGTATATCTGTTTGGCAAATTGGCTTGTCCAGAAGGATAGTTGTCCCATGTGTCGTAACAGGATTCTCCCCCTCGATCCGCCGCAATCGATCCAACGTGCTCAACAAAGACAGCGTTCCCACTCCACCGAGTCGCAGAGTAGCCCGGCAAATATGCAACTCATGGCACCTACTCCTATAGCTCGATCAGTATCTCTTAACAACATTATGAGCATCACTCCATTTGAACTACAAAGATGGAATGCTAGATTCGGTCATTTGAACAATATTTTGCCCGAGGCTGGGAACTTAGTGGCCCAGGAAATTAATCAGATTAGCGTTCGTCAACCTCCGGTTAGACCTAGTACTACTACACATGGTCACCCAGCTACACCTACTTCTACTACAATCGAGCCGGGATTTATACGCCGCACTTATGATGCCAATATCACGACTTACGACTTGACACATCGCCCCAGAGACAATCAAACTTCTCACCTAACTCAACCATCAATTGATCCTCTACGGCGCAACTTGGATTATACTAGTCGGTATAATTTAACAGCGGCTAGGAGACAGAGAAGAATTACTAGCTCTGTAGCTGCAGCGGTAGGAGTGTCCGCGGGTCTAGGATCTGTGATTGGAATGCCAAGAGCAGAAATGAGAGAACCAGCAGGTGGAGATAATAACGCTTCAAGAAGAACTGAGTCGGATAATGATTATACGATTGTGAGAGCAATGGGCCACGCTATGGGCTTGGGAACGGTAGTTGGAATGCCAAGAGCGGAGTGGAGAAGTACCATGAGACCACTTCCACCAGCGGGTGATTCGAGCAGACCACGGGTGTCAAGAAGTGAATTGGCAAATGATAGTAGTACCGAGACTCTACCTACGACAAGAAGTAGAGAAACGAGTGTAGATGAGGATTTGCGAAGATTGCCGGGGTTGTCTAGTAGCATGTGGGCTCGTACTTGGGGATGAGTTTGGAATATGTTGTGTTTTATCGACTCATCAAGCGGGCGTGGAATTGTAGGTGTTGAGGATACTTTGTTTGCAGCATGTAGCAGTAGTATCATTGGAATCTTTAGCGAGCGTTACTTTGGGTTGTATCCATAGATCAGAGTTCTAGATTAGACTCGATATTAAAGCGTTTTTATATATATACAAAGAATAAATGATTTTGTGAGTTGTAACCAATAAATGCTTCAGGCATTATGGTTTAGAGCTTCCAGTATCACAATCAATCTCATAACCAAACTTTAAGATTGTTTGGATATCTTACATTCACCTCTTCATCCGCCTCTTCATTCACACGCTTAAACATAAGCTACAACAACGCTGTCCTCAGTAACCGACGAGCTCGTCAAGATCTCCTTCGAAGTCGTCTCAATATCCATGATATTCGCACCGGAGGGACCCACCTTCTTTCCCTCCTTGGTAGTGGCATACGCATTACTAAACGTCACATTTCCATAATTCGCCAATCCGATGGTCGATCCATCGATACTCAGATCCTCCATAATCCAGTCCGCCGCCTGTCCACACAGCTGATCGGTCGAGGTCACGGTCTTGGTCTCGGATTTCCCGGTCGATTTATTCTCCATCGTGACGGTTCCCTCTGTAAACGACGAGTAGGTCAGATTTACCGCGATGGTATCCCCAGCCGTGACGGTGAGCGCAAACTCGAGGGTGTTGGCGGGATACCATTCGTACCAGGCGTCGTAGGACAGTTTTCCGGAACTGTCGATCGAGGCGTCGACGCCCGCTTGCCAGAGTCCCGCACACTCGCTGCTCTGCTCGTACCCGTCGATGCCGACCCAGGAGGAGACAGTCCAGATTTCGGCGGAGGTTTCGCCGCGCATGGGCTTCTTTGGGATGGGCACTACGAATTCCGCGTACACGCCGGTGTAGATTGTGGAGCCGCCGTCGTCGAGAACGGCGCCCGCCCAGGAGACGTTGTATCCGTCGTCGGCGTGCGCGGTGGCTGCGGGGGTGGAGGCGGATGTTGTGGAGGAGCTGGCAATGTTGTTGATGGCAGATGAGGCAATTGAAGTTGCGGCGCTGGATGCAATAGGTGTTGCGACGATCGAAGGTGCTACAGCAGCAGAAGATTGTCTGGAGCCGGCAGCACCGTAGCTACCGGTGGGTCTTGCTCGACCGCCTTGTTGGCCTCCAAATCCTCCTGCTTTTTGACTCTTTTGGAGGGTGTGGCCACGGTGACCGCGTGCTTGATTGGGACGGGAGGGAGCGGCGAGGGAAGAAGCGATGAGGCCGCTTAGGGCAATTGTGGTTGTGAATTTCATTTTGTTTGGTAATGCATAAACTGTATATGAATGGAAAGAAAGTGATCAAAGTTCTGATAGACAAATGTGCAAAAGAGATTGCAGGTGGATGTGAAAGCGAGCAAAAATGAACTGTGTTCCAAAACGAATGAATGCAAATCTGTGCAAATGCTTCCAAAGCTATTCGGACAAGCACATGGGGAGAACTCCTCCTCAAATATAGATATTTCCACATGTAATCAATCCATCTCATCAATGTCCACCCGGTGAATTACCTCCACAGCCCTGTTGACTCTAAACAAACGACGATCCCATCATTCCCGACATTTTCCTCCCAGCAGCACGCCCACCAAAGATTCGCAGAAATACATTAACACCGAGGGAAGGATCCTGGAATCCGTTTCCTGGGGTAAGGTAATGCTTATCTCACATAAATTGTTTCCATGTTTCAGGATCCTAAGGGGATATTATGGACCGGTACTACGTTATGGGTTTATGCCAATTCTCCACTCTCGGGCAAGGCTTGATTTGTTTTTGATATGGCGTGCTGGTAGGGTACGGGTAGGTGGGGGTGGGGGTGGGGGTGATGATGATGGTGCCGAGGAATTAGGAGATTTACGACGAGTGATATGGTGTGGAAGGATTGAGGGAGGAATCTGCTGAATATATATAGATTGTCTTGCGATTGACATTCATCGTTATTTTATGGATGCTTGGATCTGGGTTCTATTCTGAGTAATATATCCATCTGATCTTAAGACTTTTACAAAGAGAGAAGACTTGCCACTTTTCACAACGAAATCAATATCATTAGTACAACATCAATTCCAATAGAAAAAGTATAAAATCGAATCAAATCACATCATCTGATCCAGTTCATCCGGATGAACGTTGCCAGAACGGAGACACCGAATCCTCCAGGGCTATTAAAGTAAGGTTCGGAGCGTGGGTTCTAGATCACATTATGTCCATCAACAAACCCGCGAGTGACATACTCGTGCAGTCAGAAAATATGCAACTCCAGCGCTATGAAAACCAGATTAGTCCTCTTGTAGTTTACCATCTTGTGGTATGTGCATCTAGCATCGGAGTTGCATACTTTCTGGCCGCACGAGTACTGGCAGAGACAATTCATTCTGATTCGATTAATGATTTGAACACGAGCGTTTCGAATTAGATAATGATAAGGTTAATGAGCTCTATAAGTCGGATACCCCACTTTCGGGCCACCCCTCTTTTGGGCCACCCTTTCACACCAAAAATCACTTTTTTGGCCTATTAATATCTTCATCAATATATAATATAATTTAATAAAAATTTATATTTATATAATTCAAGCTATTTTAAGCCTATTCTGAGAATTTCAAATTTCTAGGATTTTTGTAGATTGATTTCCAAGGTTTTAAAATATCGATTTTCAATTTGAATGGAAATCACATGTAAATTTGAAACTTTATAGGGAATATGCTGAGAAGGTACTAGGGAATGAGTAATAGATTATATAATAATAAATCAGAATTAATCTTATACCCTGCCTGTTTAGGGTATATCCAATCTATTATATTTTTTTTCTATCTTATCTTGATATCATAGATTTCCAAGGTTCCTATTCTTTATCTATCATGATACTATAGAGTTTAGACTTATTATAAGCTAAGTCTGTATTCCTTGTATTTAAGATTCACTGATATTAATTTCTCTATATATACAAAGGACCTGGTCCTTGGTGTTCCCGGGGTTTTCCTGGATTACTAATTGTGTCCCGAGGTGACAGATATATATTTTTCTCCACGGTCTTATTTGGAATTTGCGTATCAAAATTTATTTCTGGGTTGATGTAAGAACTTTAATTGATCTACTCGGTAACCTACAGGTGGTCAAGTATATCAAGCGCTATAAGACCTGGGTGAACCCATTTTGCAATTCGTATTATGGAGCACAATCTTCTGGACCAGGTTTGGAAGTCTATAATTTTTATTTTGCACGTTGCGAATGCTTCGGGACATTCTTTAACGTTCAATCATACACAGCCCGAACGAAATGAAAATCGTATAAATGTTTTCTGCCTTTGGAATTAGTAGCATTAACTTTAGTGTACACTCACCCTCTTTAACATCCTCTACAGGTCTAATCCAAAAGTCTAGTCTTTTCTATTCGCATCTATGCCTTTAGTTCTTTCGCGAGAGCCGTTCGTTCATCCTCCGTAAAACCAATCGTCGTCAGATAATCCCCAACACCACCATAAGTGTTCTCTAGATACTCATAGATCTTCTCGATGAAATCCACAGGACATCCTGCAAAATCATCACTTAGACCAATCTCATGGATTTCCTTTAATCGACTCTCTCTTTCAGGAAGTAATTTCTCTTCACTCATGATATAATCATGTGATATTGCTTCTATGGGTATCTCGAGGATGAATAGGATCAAGGCGATGGTAAGCCCAGTACGATCTTTTCCTTGGCTACAATGGGCAAGAATGGGATAATTTTCCGGGGAGGAGTAAGTCCTGAGAACCTGGAATATGTCAGATGTGTTATTTCATAAAAGGCTGATAATGATTTACTGCAGCAAGTTCTGGACCACAATGATGTATCGTATCGTATCCCAATCCTATTAGTCCTCTAGGTTGCAAAACCTGTCGCCCTAGAATCCCGATGGCCTCTAAACGGTATCCCAAACCCATCAGACCGATCAATTTTCTATATGGCTTAGTCAGCTCCCAATATTGGACAAGGCTAGTCAAAACATACATGATACTATAAGGTGATAATTGCCATACTAGACTTCTCTCAAACCCTTTCCCGTTCACATTGATCTCAAGATACTTGATTCCTGGTATCTTCATCGATTCATTTAGTGCGCTGTTTGATTCTATGAGAACCGGGTCTCTCATATCTGCTACCCGCTTCTTTGCTTGCTTATCATGTTCTGTTCTGTGATACTCATGATTAGATAGGATAGATAATTGATAGCTAGATGTCTTACACCGTTCGCAGGTCCAATATGGTTTTGATACCATAATGATCTTTGATCCGCTGCCTGTCTCCCATCGTAGCATCATCTACCAGGTAAATTCGTTAACATAGTTCGTTTTCGCCAGCATTCATCACTCTGGATTGGCCGATGTCCTGGATATGGCATGTATGACCCCATAGCCTGGTGAATATGTACACACCTGGCCTTGCAGAGCGATATATTCGTCCTTCTTTGATAAGTCTTGAAGGCAAAAATCAGTTCCAATCTGTTGATGGTTTTTATGGAGCTAGGTACATACTTTTGCCCCAAAAAATCGTTGATAGTTTTCCCAACATCACGAAAATTCAGAATATTATTAAACTGTCCATCATACATATTTTTTGGTTGTGAGTCCATTGTGAATTCTGGTGGAGCGTTGGAGTGTTGAGCACCACGTGGGATACAACAATGTTATGGTTGATGGTAATTAAGTTCTGAATGATAACTTCAAAGAGGAAAGAAGGTATCGTATTTGGTGTTGCAATATTGTAATTGAGCAGATCGTTACTTCCAATACCTCTGGGTGGAAATAGAGAAAAAGGTTCAAATTGTGGAATAGAGACAATGCAAAAGGTTCGATTCCGTTAGAGAAGGTTCTTCAATTGACAGGTGAGATTTTGGAATGAATGTTATATGGTTGATGTAGATGGGAGACGAGTACAATCACCCTGGCATTGATGAGGTTGTCATTTCAAGCGACAACGATATCAGAAAACAAGGAAACGATGTGAAAGATTATGTGCGTCGGTGTGGTCGATACTAGTACTTGCAATTTAAATCCCTGCTGGAGATCATGATAGTCATGATAGAGATCCTCAATAAAAAGAGGGAAAACACAATCATTCTGCATCATCTCTAGGGAAATCCGATTTATCAAGAGCCATAACCCCAGTTGTACATCAATATAATACATGCACATATATCTCTTGGTTGAATTCTTTTATACTTCATGATGCTTTATCGAAAGTCTTTTCTTATCGGAGCAGCGACGGCAAGCTCAACCTTATTATCCTTCCCGTCACCAAGATTGCGATGAGCAGTCTGGGCAATCGACTTGATTACCTATGCCGACCTATCGGCATTCACTCAACTCAACTCAACTCACTTAAATTTTGGTGTGGCTGAACGCAAAACTACGTCATGGATGTTCGTTCAACAATAATTCCCTCTTCTTGCGATTCGAGAAGAGCTTGATTTCTTGCTTAATTATTACCTAGTAGCTACCTGCTTGATTGATCGATCCATGGATGATGAAGAGAACTCAGCTACCACTGCTATCCCTATCCTGAAAATCGATCAACAATTATCAGAGATGATGAAAAAACTAGACGATACTCAGTTAGATACGATATTATAGTACACGGAATAAAGCGATCAGAGCAATACCGATATTGTGCCAAACAATTCTACCTGCCGGTACACCAAGTGTCCAAGTTTATCGCATATGTCACTAGCTCTTCCTAGCTATCGTTGTCCAACTTCACGTCAAGAAACGATAGAGACGATAGAAACGACGGTTACAAGATATCCGTTTCATCCTTTATTCGGCCGTCGCAGAGACTTTGTTTGAGCTGAATGTCATAACGGGCAGCCAGTATCGTTTCTGTCAGCTTGCATTCCTAGAAACAAATCATACCTACCAGGAGAACAAAGAAGGAGTGAGAAAGACTGTGTAATCATGTCGACTAGTAACAATCATGGTGTGTCTAAGCAGTCTTTAAGCAGTCTTTGAATTCTTATCTGCATGTATACTAATCTGTGCTACAGCTACAGGCATTGAAATCAATGGAATACCAATAGAAGGCAAATCGCAACCAACTCGAACAAGCTCCAACAAATTAGAAGATCAAGCTGCCACTGCAGCTCTTTACGTGACAAATCAGAATAATCAAACGCCCAAAACGGGCTATGAATTTCTGGACAGTGACAATAAATTGTCGTCTGCTGGTAATTATTTGATTCCACTCTATACCATATGATAGCATCGCTAACAGTTTTTCCAAACAGGTGCAGCAGCATCTCTCAAATACGCAAAGCCCCGAGATTTACCAAGTTATCCCTCCATCGGATTGAACAAGAGTCAGTCGGCAGCTGGAGCAGCAGCATCTTTAGGTTGGCAGAACCAAAAGACTTTCGAACATTGGAAACCAGATCCCTCCGCTGCGGCCTCGGCTGCTGCGATGATAGCCAAGGATTACAAAATGAAGCCCATGTGGCAGCCAGAATCAAGTGCGCATGGCGCAAAAGCGGCTTTGTTGGCTCATAAAGCCAATAAAGGTGTCGACTTGTGGCAGCCGGAGCCTACAGCATGGGGAAATACTGCCGCAACTCAAGCTATGAAGAAGGGAAACACATTATCACCGCAATTGGATTATGGGCACACTGCTATTGGAAGACAGGGTTCCCTTTTGGCTGCGACTGGTGCTATGGCTAGCAGCAGGAAACGCGCGAATTCGACACCTGTGAAGACTCAAAAACTTGAAACCTATCCTGACGAAGCCAATGCTGCCAGTAATGCTTTGAAAGCCGCGAAGTCTGTTCACAAATCTCAGACTAATACTGGGAAACCTACCTATTCTGCCGAAACCTATCCGGATGAAGCCAATGCTGCAAGCAATGCTTTGAGAGCTGCAAAGTCTGTTCACAAGTCTCAAATCGGTGCTGGAAAAGCTGCCCATTCTGATCAAACAAATACGCCCAGTAATGCCATGAAAGCGGCAGTCGCTGTTCATAGATCCAACACTGTTCGAAAACCTAATACCTTCGAAAAGAGCGTTGGATCAGTACCATTCACAACAATGCCGCGAGAAATGTATACGTCTCAGCCGCCTGTCGACCAATTCGAACAGGAGGTGACCAAAGACCAAAATCGTGAAGATGTCCTTAAATCCTCAGCAATCGCTATGGCCAAGAAAATGTATAATCAACAGCAAAAGCAAAGTGCTGCTACTTCCAATGCGCAATCTGGTGCAGCTGCAGCACACGGCCAGCGAAGACTTTCTATAGATAGCGATGATGAACCTACCCCGATGCGTTTTGATAATCTCCAAGCAAGAGCACAGCAGCTCACCAATGAGTCGGTGGCGAGAATGACAACCGAGGATATTCGAAATCGTGAATATCGAGATTATTATAGGGCTACTCCAAGTATATCCTCAAAGTTATCTAAGCGAGGTCGGACTAGACGTCGGGCTTCCAGTTATGATGAGGATCGCCATCAGTCTGACAAAATCCGAGCCCAGATGAATGTATTCTCAAGCAATATCTCTAAAGTAGACGAAGAAAAGCGACAACGAGATCGCGATGCTTTACATGCTGCAGCTAAGCGCAATGTCAACAAAGATATTCACGAGATGGACAAACAAGTTTTTAAGAATACTGGCAAAGTTGCTCCATCTCTACTCAACGAATGGGAGTTGAAAGCACATGAAGCTGCTCAAGCCCAGAGTAAAGCCAGAATGGAGAATTTCGGCAAAGTCGATATTGGTGGTGGAAAATTTGTCGATCAAAGTGTGATTGATGCCGCTGCCGCTAAGATAATCCAGCCCCAATTGGAGGAGATCAACACAAAGGCAGAAGCTAAGAGATTTCGAGAGGCTGAGTTGAAACTTGAGGAAGAGACTCGAAAGAGAAAATCGCAAGAGATTAAGATGAGAGAGAAAGAGGAGAAAGAAATTACCAAGAAATTGAAGCGTAAGTTGTTCCTTTTTCAAAAATTTGGGCATTCACATAAACTAATATATATGATAGAACAAGAAAAGGACGAAGAGAAGGAGCGTAAAGCTGATGAGAAGGCCGCTCTAAAGGAACGTCGTAAATCAACCACCAAATCTGAACCAGGTGCTCCAGCTTCAAAAACCTCACCTACCACTGTACCTGGCGAATCTGAACGTCCCACTACGGCTCCAGCTCCTGTACCCATCCGTACTTCTATAGATGGAAATAGTGTTCATGTATCTGGAGCTACAGATGATGCACACCCAAGTCAACAAGTCTCATCTAATACCCCATCACCAACCTCTGAGAGTGGTTCCAAGGTTAAGAACTGGCTTAAGTCTAAAATGGGAAGAATATCCGGTCGTCACTCGAAATCCTTTTCAGAATCTAATGCTACTAAAGAGGAGAAAGGATTTATGGGTGGTCATACCTACACAGGCGCAAGTGTTAATAATAGTACGACGTCTCTTAGTCGACAGAGTATAAAGGACGTTGCGAATGCCACCGCTCTTGTCCCCGGAACGAATCCCACTGTTGCTCCTACTCAACAACCAGAAGAATTTGAAAGAGTAGGCAGAAGTAAAGTAAGAGCAGGAGATGACGTGAGTAGCCTTAGCGAATCTAGTGACAAAGCAAAGGGCAGAGAAGACAATTTAAGTGGCGACGATGATGATGACGACTTTCAAGAGGCAATGGATAACTTTAATGACGAGTTGGCGCCGCCTAGACCGTTCTCATCTCATGGAGCAGCCAGCACAAGTCCAGGTAGAGCCCCCAGATTTCATGAGGAAATCTAAGTAGAGAGTTGTATCAATATTTATATAATTTCGGGTGGGCTCCGGGAAATAGGTTCGGAGCTTTTGATGATCGGGATATGGGATTATGCAACAAGGTTCTTTCTTTTTTGCTTTGGTTTTTCTTTCCATGTTGATACGCTATTTGAAAACTGGGATGATCTTGTGATGTTTCGTCCGCCTACGCGAGATAATGGAGGGAAGAAAGATGGGCATAGGAATGCAAAGCAATATGGCTTACTTAATAACCGTTTTGTTCTTTGTTTGGGTTTTGGGTCAGGTTGCTTGGGTTTGTACAGTACATATGCGGACTAAATATGGAAATTGGAAGCAGTGACATGATTGAAATGGAGATAGGGATGAGAAAAGGGTGATCAAAAAGGGAGGCGGAGGAAAATCTGTTTTAAAGTAGTGGGATCTTATTATTAATGAAGTTTGTTAATGCGATGATTTCGCTTCTCATGTACAGCCCATCAAGATATGAATTAACCACTTTCGACACAATGTGTGCGGAACAAGGATCCTCTGCATCAAGAAGCTGACTCTCCATTTTCCAAGTGTCGAGGACGTGATACCGAAAGCTTGAGCCACAAAATTAAACTTCGCAGTTCCAATCATTGGAGATGGAGTGAGATAAAAGACATTACAACAGCCTTCCTTGGCAGCACAAATTGTAGTTACGACTACAGCTCCGATAAAAACACGCTTTAGCTCCAAGCAGTCCGTCTCGAACACCATTATTATATTTAGGAAAATCGATGTCTTGCGTACCATAGAGCCAACTGTCAAAAAAGTCATCAATTTCCAGACTCTTCAACTTACTTCTGATCTAGATACGTAGGGCGAGAAATGATACGGTACAGATTCGCGGCCTGTATGTAGTTGCATACAAAGTGGATGCTCGGTTATTATTATTGGATATTGCAAAAACTAGGCTTTTAGTGTGCGGTATCTTCTTCTTTTGTGAATGGGTATTCTCGTGGAATGAATTTGTCGTTGATGGAGATCTGGATGATCTGGTCGAGAGATGCAGATAAGGTTCATAATTAGTGGTAGGCTCTCGGTATGAGTAGTCTGCTTGTTTGGGACTTCTGTGATTTGCCGGATGTTCTGGATGTGAAGTTTTATTCCATGATGTGCGGATCAGGGTGTAGGTAGCTTTGAATATTTGAGCGGGGGTGTACACATTTATTAATGGTTCTTGGTGTATATATGCTTCCGTTTTTCCTGGACGTAAATTTCGCATGGAGTGTGGTTGTGGGAATTTGTAGTGATGGGTGTGGATTTACTACAAGTACAACTGTAACTTCGTTTCTCTAATCAGGAATATGACGGGATTCTTTTCGGGTGTTTATTGCTCTTGCAATATTCTTATATTACACGATGTGGAAAACCATCTTCGAGATAGTGATGCTTTTTAAAACCTCTCAGATGACCCGGAGGCTGGGATAAATTCTATCGCAGTTCGGGATCTCGACATCTCGATAATTACAATTTTCATATTCCTGCTGACTACTTGGCCGTTTGTAGCTTACGAGCCTTGAACTGTACCAGCGTCATTGAGGCAGCAGCTCTTTGAAACGGCGGCCCGAAAGATCGAGCTTCTGGGTGGCCTTGGAAAGGAAACATTGTTTCTTTATCGATCCTAAAACATAACCGACGGCAGATATGGCTTGTTTACTGTTGCATTGAATACCGGAGTTTGATTGTCTCGATCTCGAGATTCGTACGTCCATTTAGTGATAAGTGCACGCTTGAGCAATCAAGCACTCCAGTGCTCGACTCAGAAACTAGAGCATTCTTCTTTGTTTTCGGCCGGATATTTTCGTAAGAGATTAAGATGCTTTTTCAAAACATCACAAGCAATGCAGAAAACACAGCTGGACGAAATGGAGAATGAGCTGACGCGGTAGAGGACATGAGAGGAATTTATAACGTATCTGCGTACAAAGGATTTGGGGATATGCAACAATGATGTGATGGAATGATCATGTATTCAGTAGAAGCGAGAGGTGCGAAGGAGTAGAGTAGAGAAAATGGGATGTTTGCTGGTGATACAATAGAAGTAGACCCTGAGGGGAAGCAGCTTGTCGGTTCTTCTAGAGCACACTGTGAAGATGGGACATAATCCATAACATGCTAGGTTCGATCATTTGATAAAGGACTCTCGTTTATGATGATCAGTCTTTATAAGGTAGGCTGATATTCTGAGTCGCTAGACGATGGGTAAGCTAGTTGAATTGAAGATCTTATTCTGTGTCTCATTCTGGTTTGTGTTGCTGCACACACTGTTTTCGAAGATGTTTGGAAGATGCCTTAGCCAAAACACAAAACACAAGACACAAATCGCGTTCTTTATTGTTCCTGCTCTTTCTCCTTCCTCTCCTTTCTCCCCGCCTTCAATCATTTTTCTCTGTTCTTTATTGTGAAAGAGGGCAAAAGCACCCTTCCTAGGCGCCAAAAAGTCTGAATCAAATCATGTAGTTATGCACAGCCTGCACAAACTTGCAGAAAAATCTCGCCACAATGATTCTCTCGCAGGTTCTGAAGTAAACAGCTGTTCTTCTTCCAAAGCGGTTTCGTGCTGGGTGCTCGATGAAAGTAGCAAGAGGAGCAGCAGATTACAACCAACAGAACCAACAATAGTTGAGTAGTTCTCAAATATGTAACTAGAGAAATTCGACAACAGAAATTACGTATGCGCACCCTTTAGGAGATTGTTCGACATAATTTCTGACACACACTCGCTGCCTGTCATTGATGGTACTCATTTCTATTTTACGTCTTGAAAAGCTGTGCTAATGTAGCGAAATGTCTTGGTTTCAGACCTTCCGCCTCTGTACGCCCGCTGTTCACGTAGCGAGGACAATTTCGCGGCCTCAGAAGATTCGAGACTTTTCCTTCGCACCAGGAACCATGACCTAGGTTGGTAGTTCTGCATTGGACACAAGATCATCGATATGATGTCCCGGCTCTCTGGAATTCAGACCATCTCGCTGGCTCGAGCTCTCCACCGAAACTCCTGGTAGTGAGACTCTCTGTGAACCTCACGGCACATTTTTCCCCTGGTCCGCGGATCCACTCTTCTGTCCTGTCTTCAAAATGGCTAAGGTAGACTTCATGCGTGTTTTGTTCCCGATTTTCTGTCATCAAAAATTATGAAAAGCGAAGCAAGAGGGCGAGACTGAACAAGATGCAAAAAATCGATTGGCTGCTATGGTTTTAGATACTTTGCCCAAATTGGCTTTGCAAATTAACAGACCACAGGATGTGGAATTGAGATGGGCTACGAGATGGATAAGATATGGATATGAAGAGCCCGGGCCTTTCTAGGTGCTCTTTGTGAAAGAAAACGTTGCAATCATCATTTCTGTAGCTCTTTCTCGTGTTTGGCATTTCATTGAAGAGGAGCGACTAACTTGGGGCCGGTAATTTAATTCATAACTATATGAATAGATATTCTCTTACTTGAAATCTTATATAACTCTTAGACTTCTTGCAATTTTCCAGGTTGAAGGATTGAAGCGGAAGGAGTAAAGTTGAGAGCTCCTCGAAAAGGGGTTGTCCACTGAACTGATACCCCTCATCTACTATCAACGACATTCCCTTCTTCACCATTTTGACTATTTCCATACCACTACAGCGCACGTTGAATATGAGACAAATCTGCTGGACATCCCTTCTCAGGAGAAATAGGAAAGGATTAAAAGGAAAGTATATGATCAAAAAATTCCCTATGCATCTTCATATGTGATGTCTACTGAGGTTCCCCGCGGGTGGGGGGATTGTTAGTGAAATAGTGAAGTTGATCGATCAACTGCCTAGGTATGTATTCTTGTAAGTACGGAATGAATTTATAAACAATAGTAGTTTCTGTTTGGTCAAAAGTAGAATGGGGCATATAGCAATGAATGAATTTAGATATACACCTTAGTGGTGGGGGTAATATAGCCAAGCCACAACTCCCAGTCTAGCGACATCTCCAGATACCTACCTCCAGCTAGGTTACAATGTGTCGGCCAGCTTTCAGCCACAACCTTGAGCAGCAACGGTGAAGTTGTTAAGATACCACCATAACTGGAAAATGCGAATACGTTCACTAACGCCCTTAATTCCATGAACCATTGTCCCACGCTCGCGATAACACGCGAACTTAACCCACGATGTCGAATTTCCGGCGCGCCCCAGTTGGGGGTAACAATCGAAACAGCATCCTAAGTTCTTTGAGAGCTACCGAAATGGTCGGCAGCAATGGCAGCAAGGCTGTTCTGCCTGCTGAAATAATATCTACGATTCTCGACTACCTACCAATTCCAGATCTCATGAGCTTTGCGCGCACATCGAAACGAATGCAAGAAATGGTATACGAGGATTCGCGATGGGTATCGAGACTGAAATCTATGGGTGTGTGGAACGAAGGAGAAGCGAGGAAGAGATTCGAAGAAATACTGAGGAAAAAGCGAGAGATGGTGCGAGTAAGGGCAGAAGAAGATTCTAAAAGAATTGGGATTGGTGTTGGTGTTGGTGGAGCTGGAGGAGGAAATGGGAACGTTGCTGGAATGAGGAAAACCAGCACGACGTTATTCGATGCGGGAGAGGAAGAGTTACGACAGCAGCGGAGATCGGCAGAATTTGCTTCGAAGAATATTAGAGGCCTTTCAGATGGATTTGAGACGTTGTCAATATCAGCGCAAGGTCATATGAGTCTACCACCTCCACCACGAACTCGAACGCCTATGCAAGATCCGGAAGCTTTGTTGAACGTATTTGCGGAAGCTAGATCAATACGTGGGTCTGCGAGGCACGAATACGGGAAAATATATGCAGCACTAGGACCTTTCTATTACGATTTGGCTAGATCTAGGAGTCATGTTGATCCAGTTTTATTTCGAGTTTACAGAACACCAGAACAACAGGCACAAATGTTAGCCCATCTACAAGTGTTCTCGCGAAGTGACTGGGCTCAAGGATGGAGACAACGAGAGGAAAGGTTAATCACTATGACGGGCATATTTGAGACTGCAGTACTGCGAGAATTCGAGCAGGGTTACGAGGTTTGGGATATTGACGGTAGAATGCGGCGGTATGCTCATGTTTTGGGTGTACTAAATGGGGGGTATGCTGGTATAGAATTATTCGTTCAGAAACACCCAGTATTCTCTGACCGCGATATTCTTGGTAACTCGATGGATTGTATCAACCAAGCAGCTTCTGAAGGTATAGCGCTTGAGCCGTCAAGGGCATTTCTGGAAAAGCTGTCCAAGAAAGTGAATGAACAAGCAGATATAATCGACAGGGTCTTTCCTCCAGGGGAGGATGTTTTACAGATATTTTTGGATAAAATCGCAGAGGATATTCTCATGGAATACGTTACTCCTTTATTCGATGAATCCCATGAAAGAAGCATTGCATCTTATCTGCAAGCGGTTTCTGGTATCTTTGAACAAAGTATGCAATTTGCATCTACACTCAGGTCCACCAGGAATTCAGGAAAAGACTTTTTTGATAAAGTTAAAGCTGTTATAGCGAGAGTGTTTGAACCTCACGTAGATCTCTACCTGTCAGAAGAACTTGATCATTTTAGAAGACACGCCGAATCTGAAGTAGGAGAATGGGAGACGAAACTCTCGGCTCAAGATGCCTCAAAAGAATCATTCTTTATGGGCAATGTCAATCGCGTTGCAGATAAGAAGGATTTCATGAGTTCGTTCAAAAAAGTTGTTATGATGCCTGTCAATGTTTTACCTACAATGTCTCCGTTCGGTGCGACTAAGCCCGTAATAGCGCCTCAGGCAGGGAGTCGATCAAGCTTGCAGGTACTTAGTGCGAGCCAGTCACCAGTACCTTCTCGATCACCCACTCCATCATTACCACCAGGTGCAATATCAGTTCCACTACCGACCGAAGCACCAACAGATGAACTTGCAGCCAAAGCAGCTTTGATGGCCTCTAGGTTGGAAGGAATTCGATCACTCTTCAGTATTGAAGTAGCTCTAGACCTTACGCATTCTGCAAAAGCTAGTATTGAGCGTGCAGCTCTTTTCGTCCGACTAGGAGGTCAAACAGGAGAAGAAGCTCGAGAACAGTGCGAGGCAATATTCGTAGTATTATTGCAAATCCTTGGAACTAGACACGTCAAAACTGGGTTTGATAAAGCTGTGGATCATCTTTCGAAATACAATCCTCGTGAAATCAGCGAGCACCAACAGGGTGTAGTGGTGCCTCTAATGACATTCCTGGAGCTTGTCAATGTTGGAGACTTGATCTCCCAGATGATAGATGTCTTCTACGAACAGCAACTTGCAACCACTAAGCTTGCTGACCGGAATGATTTTCTTGATCCCGCCGTTAAAGCCAAGAAAAAATTCGAACAGATGCTGGATGAGAGAGTCGCAGCCGGCTTGAACAAAGGTATTGATGTCCTAATGGACGAAGTCGAATATATTTGCGGCACCACCCAGCTTCCCACTGACTACAATCCACCCGAATTCGATGCCACTGGTGCCAACTCAGACATTGATATCGGACCAACTTCCACCGCCGTGCAAGTCGTCGCTCTCGTGGAATCCCATACCAAAATGCTCACTGGAAGTACCGACAAAACAATGCTCGACGTCTTCAATCAAGAAGTAGGACTCCGTCTCTTCACCGCCATCTGCAAACACCTCAAACGACAGCGCATCTCCACTTCCGGAGCCATCAAACTCATCTCCGATATGAATATTTACTTCGTGTACATCAAGACTCTAAGGAATGCAGACCTGCTGCAGTATTTCAAGGCGTTGAGGGAATTGAGTCAGATTTATTTAATCAGTCCAAATCACGCCAAGGAAATGGCGACAGTTATTGCTGATGGTGATAGATTCGGGGGTATATTTAGAGCGGAGGAGGTCTATGAGTTTGCGGAGAGGAGAGCCGATTGGTATACGGTTAAGAAAGATGTTGAGAGGGCCATGTATGGAATTGGATGTGGAGTCATGTGAGATATAGAGTTGGGGGCAAACAAAATATTAGCACGGCGTACATAGAGACCTTATGAGATATGAATGACTGTGTCTCTCTGAGACTAATGAATATGATGGAATAAATTTCATTGTTATTATAATGACTATAAAGTTTCCACTCTTGTGCTTTTCCAGTAGATTCAGTACTTTTTGTAGCTGGTTCTGGGAGAAGAACAAATGCAGCATCATATGCGACTTCTTTGTACTCAGATCCATTACCACCAGCAAGAGCAAGAGGTGCACGTCTGTTCTCTATTGAGGTCTAATCTTTCGATAGAAGCTTCACGAACAGGCTCTCTTGCCTTCTTGTCTGCAATTTCCTCTTTCCAACCATCCTTGACGCCTCCTCCTTGACGCCAGATGAAAATATACGCCGCATAATGTTCGGTGACCCAAAATCTTTACCTCATAGAAGAAAAGTCCAACTTCCTCGCTACCTTACTCGTCCGATCATCATCGACTAGTCCTGGTCTCCTCTTCAAATCCTCTCCCATCTTTTCCTCGCCACCCCTCTTCTTTGGAAGATCTTGATTTTTTGTAGGTTTAGGATCTGATGCCCACCAAGGATGTTCTAAAACCTGCCTCGCCGTGATTCTTTTACTGGGATCCAGTATCAACATGTTCATCAACAAATCTACTCCCTCCGGCCCAGCTGTTCCAAACATGCCCAAATAGTTTTCTCGTGGAACTACTGGGTTTGGTGGGTCGGGTACTGTGTATTCTGGTAATTTGGTGACTCCCGGCCAATTATCTTCAATTGGTGTGCCGATAGCTTGACAGATCAAAGAAACTTGATGAACCTCGGTTTCACCACCGAGAAATGGAATTCTTAAAAGCATTTCGGCAAATACAAGTCCCACTGACCAAATATCCACAGCGCCAGAATAATGCCTGGCGCCGAACAACAGCTCGGGTGGTCGATACCAACGTGTGATAACATTTGATGTCATAGTTCGCTGGGGGTCTGCGAAGTTTCTCGCCAACCCAAAATCTGCAAGTTTGACCTCTCCGTCTGCGGCAATCAACAAATTGTTTGGTTTGATATCGCGGTGGAGAACGAAGTTTTCGTGACAAAACCAGATGGCTCGACTGAGCATTCCCATCCAAGCTTTTATGTCGGCTGCACCGTAGCGTACGCCATCAACGTCTTTAATCAGCATTTCGAGATCTCCGAGAGGTAGAAATTCGAGGACGAGGTTCAGGTTTTGGTCTTTAGAAGAGAATACTGAGAGGAGAGATATTACGTTAGGGTGGGAGATTTCTTGGAGGTGCTTCAATTCGCGGATGGCATCGGGCGCCATTCCTTCTGTGTATTCTTTTTGTATTTTAATCTTCTTGATAGCGACAAGAACCTTGGGATCGGTCCTCAGGTGGCCCAGATAAACGTTGGCATATGTTCCCTCTCCGAGCTTCTTGCCTAAGACGATAAGTGGTTAGCTATGTTACGAGTTAACAATATTATGCCATGAAATAGATACCTTTGACATATTTAGATCTCTCATTTTCGTTCATCTGCTCTGCTAAATCATAAGTTGTGCCGGCACTTGCAGCTGGGCCATCAGAAGGCGTCCCATTACCACTGGGAACGGCGCTTGAGAGCTTCGATCTGCTTGCACTTCTCTCGCCAGAGCCCGCTGATGGGACAATGAGAGGTGAAACTGCCATATTGAATCGCGGCGACAATTGACGATCCTAGCGCAGCATGTTCCGAGTCTTGAAACTGTGTCGTTTTGTTCTATAGACGGTTTGTCGGGTATTAAGCTTAGATTGAAGCATAAGGCTTTGATGCACATTTCGGGGCTGACAAGGCTGAGATCTTGAAGTCCTAGCGCCAATTGATTTGATTAATCATCCTTTTCTCATAAAGATGGCATCCAGTGATCTTTTTGTCATTTTGATGCGAGCTGTTCATCTAACAATTGTAAATATTTTCATCTTGATTGTACTTTGCCATATAAGTTTATGTGCGTTATGTAATTGCCAGTTTCATTTTCTCACTCGCTGGTCTATTAGCCCGCGAAGGCAAGAGCTAATGGGCTACGATTTCGAGCCTTCTAAGATTGTCTTCCAAGTGGAATCATTGCTCTTTCTATGTTGAACGTTCATTCTCTTTCAAAATACTATAACTAAAGTGTCTTCTCACTGAAAGGAGTCATCATTACGACTCATTATTGCTACCCAAACCCACATACACTCACTTTTGCTGGGGGCTGTGTGAAGTCGATCGGTTTGATATCTTTCTTGGTCCATGAATACCTCTTGCACTTCTGCTTAAAGTATCGATAATTCTAAATATTACACTCCTCTCGCCCATCATGTGGCAGGTATTCTCATATTGGGTTTGCTTTCACATCAAAACTTGCTCTTCGCTTGATGTCTGACAACAGCTAGATGATTCCAACGGCCTCAGCTATCATCTGGTTCACTACACTCAATGCCCTGCTCGGAGCCTTTATCGTCTTTCCCCCTCATGATCATCTCAATTCTACTTTACCAGCCCGACCACCTTATCCATCAATGGCTTCCCAATTTCATTCTGTGCCATACGTATCAGACATCGGAGCTACCAAAGAAATGCAGCCAATATTTGTCATAGGTTGTGTCCTGACCACTTTCTTGCTCGCTGGATGTTTTGTTGCAGAACGCGCACTTCGTCATAAAGGTCGTCTCGCAATGAATACAGATAATACAGAGAGAGTAGTGGCTTATCTGAGCATTGTGTCGGCTGTAATTGGATCCATGGGCTTGATCTTTCTGAGCATATTCGATGTTTTCAGATATAGGACTATACACAACACAATGGTGGGGTTATTCATTTCTGGATATGCTATTAGTGCATTTTTCCAATTTTTGGAACATTATCGTATGGGATGTAGTATGTCTCCTCTTTCTCTATCTTAACCATATATAATCTGACATAAATCAGAATATCGAGACACGCATGCGAACTTGATGGTTTCAGCTTACACGAAACTCGTTTTTATAGCTCTGGAAGGTATTCTCGGTATAGTATACTGGTATGTCGTCATAGCAAAGAACTGGGATGCGGGTGCTGCTATCGAATGGGCCGTGTCCTACGTCTTCTGTTTTTACATCCTTTCGTATCTTTTTGATTTCCTCCCGGCATTGACTACGAAAGAGAAGGAATGTAGATTTGGGGTCTATACTGAAGAATGTATGGTTCAGGTTAATGGTCGCAGGAAGCAAGCTGTTGTACAGGAGCTCAGGGGAGTTGCACCAGGATGAGAAGAAGTTGAAGACTTTAGTTGTACATATTATTCTAGCAATTAGAATCGACCATGACCCCGTCAAGGAAACAGACAAAGACTCAAGAAAATTGAGCTGGTCGTTACCAAATGCAAGCAATCAACCCATATATCCATTGACATCCGATACTAGCCCACATTCTCTCGACCAAAAAGCAACCCTCAAGCAAACATATTATCATCTTCTAAGCCCGCATGTGTAACAATTATCTCGCTTTCTGGCTCTCCTTTATCGTCGCATTATAGCTCGCTGGCTTGTTCTTCCTAACAGTCATTTTCGCCGTCTGAAATCTCACAAAGCAACCTGCTACCACTTGTTCTTTAGTTTTATCTGTATCCACCAAGCCTGTTTCGATCAACTCCCTTACAAACATTTCAACATCTTCGAATTCATTCCAATCATTTAGAAACCTGTCCGGCATTCCCGTGTTATTGAATAAAGCTATCAAGCCCGCGTTGACTGTATTAGCAGCCGCCAATATAGTTATCGCAAGTCCATGTTTTGCGGCAGAGGAAGATCCGAGAGCAGTCAATACAGCACCAAAAAGGAGTTGAAGGATCAATGCAAGACTGTAAAAAGTACTGGAGAGATAATACGCCAGTTGGCTCTTCTGACGTGTTTGCACAATATCTTTATAAAGGCCGTTAGGCAAGTGCCGATGTGAGAAGAGAGGAGAACCAGAAGCTATTTCAACTGGCTGTGATGGGTTGTCTATGCGCGTCGCGCCGATGGATCGTAAGACGCCTATGTAATCGGCTTCGGAGAGGGTACAAAGGGGTGGGAGCACATATTGTGTTTCTATTTGGCCGAGAGCATCGACATCTTGTGGTGTAGGTGTTGGACTTCGCGAAGGTGTTGGGTCAAGGTTAAGTTTGTCCGCTGGGATGGTGGAAGTCATGGCTGAAGCCATATTGATGGAGTGTATATTGATAGTAGGTTTGAGCGGATTGAAGCAAGAATCAATCAAAAGATTGCTAATAGATGACACTGATTGCAAATGACCAGGCTAGGTACGAGATCATGAGAAGACGTGGAAATTAGATCCAAACTATATCGCACGAGAATTGATACAGAACAAGATAAGGAACGAATCCTTCCGGGTATCTTTTTACCTTTATACTTCTCGGTGGGAGCTTTCTGCCCCGACTTACACAAAACGTCCCATGTGCCATTCCCTCAGTACGTGAGTGCAACTCAATTTAGTCTTTCCTCGATACCAACATTCTCGCAATCCAACACACCTTGTCAGCGATTCCTAAGTCGAGTTAGGCTGTGTGTAGGCGTTAGGTGAGTGAGGCTCCTTTTCTCGCCCAATCTGTAAATGGATGAGTCAAGGATGGTATGACAAAAACGTAAAAGAGATGCGTGAACTTGATACGCCACCTTTGTGCACCGAATTTAGCCCTAGACATCAAAGATGATCTCCACATGAAAGGAAGTTTTGACAAGCTTGATATCCTGGTATCATATCCTCGAAACTAAACATGGTACTTCTCTCTGGCTTTCGGGAGATTGTTCGAATACTGAAGAATATAGATTGACTTGAGCAACGTTTACTATTGAGCTAAATCGGGATGAGATGAGATCATCCAGTACACATGGATGTGTGTAATTGAGTCAGATATGTAGGTACATTGATCTCACCCTGACTGGCAACCCTAGTCATCAAACAAGCATCCGCAGACTCAGAACTCAACGAGTTCGTAATAAGCCTTTGCTATAAACACTTCCTAAAATCAGCCTATGATAGCCGGTACAACATTTACCTGTCGATTCTTCGCAAATGATAGCATGAGTGGCTGTGCCTTACTGCTCTTTGTAGCACCAATCGGTGAGAGAATCGAATAATTACTTGCATCTGAAACAAAAGGGGAAGGCAGCCCTATCGCTTATTTCTTCAGGGAGGTGGGGACAACGGTCTTATTGGTCATGCTACGTATTGGTGGCTTATTGTCAGAAATCTTACTCTATCAATCCCTTATGAGCCCCTAAAATCATGTACTTTTTCTACGTCAAGTTTCATACACAATTTGACTAAGAGGTGAGAAAAAAGCTGGGCTTAAGGAAATTGGTCATGTGGAAAGCTTGAAGGAAAAAGGAGTTGTGGCGGGCCTTAGAAATTGCTCCTATTTGTATTTCGTACATTCGATTAAGGCGTAGGTGATACAAGGCATGGGGTGACACGTTTTGGACTTTTTAGTTCAGCCTTGGTAGCGGTTGTGGCGGAGTACGAGATATTGCTTGGGGGTACGAAATGGATACGAACTACGGTTGACATGGACTCTCCTTTCTACTTAATGGGCTGATATTTTTTGGCTTCATGTTGGTCTTCCGGTGACAATTCAAAAAAATTCTTTTTTTCGGGGACATATGCCGGGTCAAAATATACACAGCGATTACTTGTGCTCATGGCCACTCAGGCGACTCAACTCGACACTAATGTCGAACGTGCTCTGAATCTGAATCCAAGAAGTTGGGATTTCAAGGTCATTTCAATCATCCTCCATGCTTGATCATGAAATGACAACTTCGAGATGATAACTCAAAATAGGTGTGTGAAATACGAATACTGCCATTGATTATGTCTTATTTCAATGCTTGCGCTATTGCTCTGATGTCAATACCCAACATGCCGTGAGATAGTTCTCAATTCGAGCACAAAGCGTAGCATCTTTCTGTTAACTTAAGATACACATTTCATATACTGTAGCTAGCGAGGACTTCAAGACCAGAGACTCATTAAAATCTCTCACTTAGAGCCTATTCTTCTTCAGAAAATCTACAATAACCTGGTAGCTGCCCGTTGCATTATACTGTTATTGGGCAGATGTCAGTTAATATCAATCAAAACACCCCCAACACGTTGATAATGAGAACTTCTACAGCCAATAAACTCAAATACACAATGGAGTTACAGGAGAGGGGGTAACTTACAGCTAAATTCAAACTGTGAGCTGCACCTGGCTGAACATGACTCTGAAATCCTTTGGAATTAGGAAATGCTTCTCTAGCCGATGGCCCCAAAATGCCTTGGCAATTGCCACCGCAGTTTATATAATCGTATTCGCCGCTTTGTGTTGAAAAAGTTAGTCTATAATCTTGAAGTATGATAGAATTTGTTTATGGAACGATAACATGATAGAATACATACGCCATGACCAATACCGGGCTTTTGAAAGCCTTCGCATTCAGATCGACCAGAGGCGCTGTCGCGCTTTCCATTATAGCTTGTGGATATCGATGCTCTGTGCTGTATGAATCTGTAAGATTTGTATCATAGTATCCTTTTCTATAGAGCCTGTATTAAATTCTCGTAAGCATTTTCTCGATCTTAGCCCTCTCAACTGTTTCTAACAGACGAAAGTAGCAACAGATTTATGAAAAATCGTCTTTCTTACAATTTCCAAATAACAAACTTATCATCCTGATCCAAATACCCCGAATGATATCCTAAATCCTCCCATTTCGGATCCACAGTACTCGCAATCTTTCCATTCCAGCTCGAAAAGAGAGAGCCAATGGAGCTGGCAACGCTGGCTTTGTAGCCAACTCCAGTCAGGATTGCCGCATTGACCAGAGAAGCATTTCTGGCTATCACTGCATTTATAATGTGGGAACCTACATTGAATCCTATGGGTACAATTTTCTTGGGCACAGTATGTTCGACCGATTTTGGAAAAAGCGAATTTTCGCGGATTTTGGTGAGGATTTTCTCGAGCATGGCAACGTGCATGGGAAGTTGGAGAGTGTAACCGCTTATTCTGTGATGATTTTAGTATTATCAAGAGATGTTGGTGTTTGATTGTTTGAATGATCCTCGTGATGGGGGATATCGCTTGAGGGAAGGGAAAGCGTGTATACGTACATTTGAGAACGACCTGCCCCTAGAAGATCATAGGACAGAAATGAATATCCCTTCCCTACTACGTAGTTTGCGAAATTGTATTTTTCGGGTTGGTATTGTATATCCCAATAGCTGATCAAGTCAATAAATACTCACAAATAATACTTCGTTCCTTCACAACCAATGAAGCAAGCTTACGTTCTATCAGAATTCAATCCATGAGTAGCAACTAATAGAGTAGTTGCATTCGCCGGCTCGCAATATGTTCCCGAGAGACGGAAAGTTCCATTTCCGGGAATACTGCCTGAGATGGGATGGAAAGTCTTGTCGGCGTCGCGCCGATTGATGTCTTGGATATATGTAGCTACGTCGTAATTGTCATTGAAAGGGGGATAGCCGAATTGGTATTCGGTGTAGTCGATGTACACTAGGAATCTGAAATCGGTGCATATAGTTTCGGCGTGAGATATTTGGGTATGAATAATGAGGAGTACGATGGAGAAAAGTAGGGAATACATAATGAACTAAGGTGAGTAGTTTTGAGGGTGCTGTATAATAAGAAAGGGATTATCTCGTGCCTTCTATGGAAGTAGAGTGTTCTTGAGATTCCTCCGTTCAGGCAGACTCTGGTGTGTAGAAAATCAGAGAAAGAAGAAAGGGCTGATAATCATGAGAATCTAATTCTAGAGAAATTCAATTTATATGTAAATGTCCATGAGTTTGAGCTTCATCCAAAAATTTGTCTGAATTTTTCCTCCACGCGAAGACAGAATTCGTGGCTCAGATGATCAATCAGCCCATAAGTAGAAATGGATGAAATTCAGTACTTGCCGTCTCGGGAGCAGTAAGCAGCCATCAGAACTGTCATTCCAGCGGGGAAAACTTTCTGGAAATGGCTAAGGTTCATGAATTGCCTCGTATGGAAAAAGTCGATGTCACTGAAGAAACGGATGCCTGGCCTTGGAAATTATTATCCAGTATTGAAATTCTTCTTGGCATGCAACGGGATATCCTTCCAGAATAGCCACGTCAAAAATCGAGCTGAAAGTAATTGACAACGATACATTTGACAAATCAATAACATAAATACGATGCATAAGTATGTTGAATAGCGTTATAATTAAATTTCATTAATGACTCGAATAACCCATTTTACGTTTCCCATTCCAAAATTCTATCTTCTCATTTTTCATCAACATTAAGCACTATACATAACCGGTATACCAGAAAGGGCGCAACCGTGCAAACCCCCAATCTTTCGCAAATAAAGTCATCTTCTCTTATCACTAGAAAGGGAGAACTCTCTTTCCTTCAAGCAACAGTTCCCTTAACTTGCTTGATCTCGTCGACCTTATAATCTCTCCACATACCAACAAATACGAAACAGGGTATCAAGAATACTACTCCGGCAACAGCCAACCATTTCATACTCTCTCCATATGCAAACCAGACTGCATCCCGCTCCACACTGCCGACAGGATACTGCAATTGGACAGTTAGACTTCCGTATAATTGAGCTGCCAACTCTGGGTCGCTGATCTTCTGTGCTAATGCTGCGGGGAATTTGTTGGTATAGATTGCTCCCGAGATTGCTACACCGATAGCACCTCCTACGGAACTGAATAGTCCAATCAATGCTAACATAGATGCAACGCCTTTGTGTGGTGCAGCAGCCATGACAGCCATTTGTTCACAGATGGAAATAGTTCCGCCGGAGAAGGCGATAAAAATTTGACACATAATGACATATCCGATGGGTTGATCTGGTTGGCGGAAATGAATCATAAGACCCACGCCCAGAGTTTGGAGTGGGACTGCGAAGTAGAGGGCGAGCCACCTGAAACGGCCGGTGACGCGGATGGCATAGGAGATGACTACAGCCCAGAAACAGGAACCGATCGAATATATGTTGGTGACGTATCCAGCGTGGGTGACGCTGAGATTATGGACCGCTTGGAGATAGTTGTAGAAGTAAGAGTCCCAGCAGTAGAAGGAAATGAAGAAGAAGGCAGAGCAGAGACAGGCGCCGACGACGGTGCGGTCAGTGAGAAGCTCGAAAGGAATGAAAGATTTGCGGCCAGCGTAGCGTTCGAAGAAACCGAAAGCGATGAGACATAATATTCCAATGACGAGCATAGCAATGATCATGCCGGAGTGCCAGCCTTCCTTTTGGTAGGAGGCGAGGGAGAAAGGAAGAAGGAAGAGGACAAAACCAGCGGAAACGAGGAGGAGACCAATTACTGCATAATTTTTAGACGAGAGTAAACATGCATGAGATTGAAATAGGCTTACCATCGAATTCCCAGAAATAGTATTTGATACTCTCAGCCCATGTACGGCCACTATCAATCTTCTTGATTAAGCCTGCTTTCTTTGCTTTACCTTGATTCACCCATAGAAGGGAAAGAATCGGGATACAGATCACGGGAGTAATAATTGCGAAAGCACCGAAGGCCCATGGCCATCCACTTGTCTTGAGGAATGACGACGCCGCAGGAGGTCCAATCCATGTTGTTACAATATATGGAGTCGTCGAGAAAGCGAAAACCAAGGCTCGATTCTTCAGACTTGATGTGTCGGCCATGAAGACATCGAGGACGTACATCATACCATCGAATCCCAACCAATAAAATACCTATCTCTGTTAGTAATAATGATTCGGGAGAGGACTAGACTCAGCACCTACTTGCGCAGCTGCATAAGTTTCTACGTTTTTGCACGCAGCCATCATGATCAGACCTATACACCATTAGATACATCGTTCATAAGCCAAGAATTACTGAGACACGGAAGGTGGGGGAATAATACCTATTGTAGCGAAACCGGTCATGATCGCAAATCCTTCGGCACGACCAATCAAATCGACAAACTTAGCAATTGGAAGTCTGAAGACACCACCAACAATGCTTGATACGATACTAGTGGTACCAGTCAAAGGCAAGAGGATGAAAGAAGAAGTAACGTAGACCGAGAGATTGTTCTGGATTTGTTGTTGCATAGAGATCACGAAGAAAACGAGGAAAATGCTATTTTATATTAGAGCCTCGTTCACATGGTATATAATTTATCAAGAGAATCAATAACTCACAATGCGTATGCCAAATATAATTGGTTTTTGGTCCAAATCAAAGTGACAGCTTCCACTGCTTGAACACCATGCTGAGCATCCTCTACTGGTCTATCGTCCACCGCACTTGCTGGATCGTTGACGGTTGTGTTGAGGCCATCATTCTTATGATCGAGACCGTCAGGATATGCTGTCATCTCAGGACCGACAGCAACCTCAGAGGCCAAGCCGTCAGTCTTCGTTCTCCATGGTCTGAAACCCATGTTGCGTTGAGTACTGACGTCGATATCTCTCTGTCCAGTCAACGTGGGTTGGTATGAAGAGATGTGCGAAGTTTATTGCTCGGATGAAAATTTGATGGTCGGATATCAATCGAGATATGAAGAGGAAGATGGAGATGAAGATCTCTGAGCTATAAGTGCAACATATATCATATGTACTAGTAGGTAGTTATTTCTCCTAGCCATCTAGCGTATCTTTGTCTCCGTGCCATCCCTTCGAGTTCGGAAATCAGCAGTTGCATTATTATTGTTGTACATACCACCCGTGTGACTATCGTATACAACCAAAATTATGGGGAGGGGTACAGCCCGGTAGCCATACAGATAGCAGTCTTTTTGGTGGGATTATAGGAAATGGCTCCATTCTGCTGCACAAGAAGGTAAAGATCCGCTATCAATATAAATCTGTGACATCCAATCAAATGATAGAGCGAGGAGAAGATTTTTTACACAGATATCCAGGACTGAAGTTATGATTGGTTGATCCGATCCACGCCAATTGCTACCCTGACGAACTTTGCTACTAGAGCAGTAAGTATAGTCCAGCCGGCCAGGATTGTATTCATTGACGGATCTGATAACTTTAAAATCTCCTCAGGCTCCATCTGATTAGATTGATTAAGGAAGTGGCGAACGAAGCTATTGATTCATTTATTCACTCCAGCTAGCTACTCGGTATGTGTTCATGGCATTCATGTTCTTACATCAATCAGTGCTAAAATCTCGTTCTCTTCTTTTCCTCGGTAAAGTATTTCCACAATGACCGGTAAACGGCGAAAGGTACTTGAGAAGTTAGAAGCCAGGAAGACTCGAAGGTTGATCGACAGAACTTTACTCAGTTGCGACTTGGAGGTCGAAAAACACCTATTCATTGCCAATGTCACTCTTCTTATGATTGCGTATATCGATGTAATAAATCCTTTCCGCTTTCTGTTTTGTACGTGGAGGGTAGGTAACGTAACGTTATTAAGAGATACCCGAAAAAATGCGAGTTGGCTGCAGACGAAGTCATATAGCAATTATCCAGGGGTGATCTTATCAGCATTTGGCCGTATTCACATGACTCAGTCAGCCATCTGAGGTGTATTTTATTAACGGTACGTCTATCAAAGGATAATTCCACATCAAAGCATGGCAGTCATGGTTATCCAAGGTTATTCACTGTCGGGCAAGGTTTCCTTCTAAGGATCACGAAAATGGGGAAAGTCGGAGAACATTTGACAGGGGTAAGATCTGATAAAACTTTTAGTGGGGATTGTGGTTCTTCGCCTCCGCGACTTCTTCACTTGCAATTCTTGGAAATGTTTCTCAGCTCTGAGAAAAGTTCAACGATATTATTGAGATCGAAAGTCATTATAGCGAGACTTATCACAGCCATCCGAAAAAGGTCTTCCAGAAAGAAGTAGACTTAGAATCATCAAGGACGTCGTCAAGTGAACATGCCAGATGCTGCACAGAACAGTTGCCATTCTTCAATTTTTACTTTCCAGTCAAATTGTTGAACGGGCCTTTATAGACCACACTAATTAAGTGAACCATCTAAACGAGAAGTGAGCCAGATCCTTGGAACAACCAACGCTTGTGAAAATTCAGTAAAAAGGGTGTTTTCAGTTATAACCGATATCTAATCAATAAATCTAATCAATCAGTCACGCGTTGGACAAGAATTTCCTCATCAGATCTAATCATATCTTTTCGTCTCATCTCTACAACCAATTTCAGGCAACAGAGCTAATCTCCTCGTTCTTCTCGCCTAACAGAAATGTGATCTTTGACAGTTCAGTGGCCCAGTAAACGTCAGAAGTCCGAATGAAGTGGCATTTCTGTTACGTTTTCACATTTTGAAACCTCACGAAACCGAGGATCGTCGTGACCTTAAAAGGATGCATCGATCCTCGTCATACATGCTGTTGATGCAGCTAAACAAAATTTACGAAGATCAGAAACTCGGAGCTGTGGATCTTATATACAACGCAGGAGAATATGGACCATCCATCCAACGGACGGCCAACTAATTCAGTCTACATGGGGAAATTATTTTGCCTATACAGAACAGTTATCACAAGAGAAACTCTCTCAATAAAGAAGCCAAGTTAAAAGTGTCCTAAATTCCACTATATCCTTACAATGTGATCTGGAAGTACCGGCATCTTGACATTAATCACATTCTGGACCTGTCAAGATGTGATGAGTGATTCTTTTCGGACGACCAACCTTTTTAATCTCTTGGGGTTGGAGGCTCTAGCCTGGCCCTCTTCTCCATCCGATTCCGCTCTCTGTCAAGTTCAAATCACCCGATTGTGCTTCTTTTGTCAAGATAGAACTTAGCCTGAGTCAAACCAAAAATCTAGATCATCTACGATGCTTTCGAACATTAAGAGACTGTTACGACTTCTGATTCGCCACTTTTGAGATCGTATGTGAATTCAAATGTGTTCTCGGAGAAACGTTTTCGTGTATACGGATTTTCGCGAAGCATGGCGATATTATCGATGATAGATTGTTTGAGATTGGATAGTTGTTAGCTTGAAAAGTGAGTTCAAGAAAAGACTTTCCACTTATCAATTGCACCGAATGCCATATCATTAATTTGATGATGATGCTTAGTTCGCATACAAGCTCTGAGAGAATCGCGAATGTTCTTATCGTCAAGTGGGTAGTTCTACTGTCTGGAATTTGGTCAATTGAACCGAGTTTCAGATCAGCGAGAAAGACAAACCTGTATGGTGTACCACCATGTCTTGATCAAGATATAGAAGAGCATCTGATGCAATGATGTCTTTTCAGGCTGGCTCGATATGACCTCCAACATTTCTTATAACCCCAATCCCATCTACAGAAGATTAGATGAGTGTCTTGAATTGAATTGAAAGAGAGAGTTAGATGAAAAAATAAGTTGGCGAATTTATCTAACGTTCTGTGCCAGGATAGTTGGGGTGGATATGAAGATTCAGGATCCCAAGGTGGATTTGGGGAGCGGGATATGAAGAAGTGACTTTGGGAGTTGAGGAATAGAGTTTGAAGCGAGCGTGTGAGTTTCGGGATGAAAATGTGGATTCTTCCAGGTTGGACCGGAATTTCGATATGGGTAAGAAGGAATGAATATAAATAGTATTGACATATTTCATACAGGCGGCCCCCTCGATCTCCTCGCCCTGAAATTAAAGGATTCCGAATCCATATATATCTGCCTACCATAATATCCCTTTGCGAAGACGTTATCCAGCTTGCCATTCTCGAATATGTGACCAGCGCAGATATCTCACAAACAGGAAACGGAAAGGGCGATAGATCTCGAAATGTGATGTTTATTTCCTGATGTATATGCGGATAGTTCAGATTCCATTATCTCTTTACTATTCGAGCAAAATAATCACTGATCCAAGTTCCTTCCAACTATCTAATACACTATTCCATAGCAGAATCAAATCTATAAAAACATAACTTTCATTCCCATTCCTCTATCCAATGTCGTTCGATACAATCCGCTAAAACTCCTAGGTATCTATCTAAATTTCAAAAGTCCTCCAAGTTTCCGAATCCCAATGGTATCTGTCCTCCCAAGTTCTTTCCAAAAGATGCCAGTTGGCCTGCTATGATTGCTATAAAGCTTTTATACCAATCCATACCTCCCAATCCAAGACGATTGTCTACGTGAACATGTCTTATAACCAAACCCAAAACCAAAACCAAAACCCAAAGATAAAAATAAAACACCACTTCTTCTACTCTGTTCGCTTCCAAAATGAGCCTTCCCCTCCCCCTCCCCCTTAGCCCCTCTCTCAATTCTTCTATCGCCAACCTAAACTTGTAGGTTGGCATCTATTTATTCGATGAGAAGCATGCAAAATCCAGGGCTTGTAGATTTTAACAATGTAGTTCAGAGAGACAGACTGGTACTGTCGACTCTGAGACACTGATTCCTGGCACTGGCATAAAGCAAGGTTTCTTGTGGCTGGCTCCCTGGCTCCTTGATTCTGGGGTATGTATGCATGACTGGCTCCATGACTTTCTATTCTGTCGAATTTTAATGTCCTGGGATTTCCTGACGTGATTTTCTGAGCGGGCTGGGTCCGCTTTGTTGTTATCCTTGCGGGAAAAATATCATTGTGGAGACAACTTGGCGTAGGTAGCTAACGAAGAATGTTAGTTAAACTTTCCAATCGAAGTAGATGAAATATAAAGGTTACTTACACTAATTCTCAATGTTTCAAAGTGAGTAATTCACTCAGCCCATGGATCCATGGCTGAAGGTACGGCTCATGGCTGGAGATGCCTGATTAATCTTTTGAAGAGTCTGCGCCATCATCTTGATGCAGTCACTGGCATTTCTCAAGTTGGTCATTCCATTTGCACTCTTGGGATCATGCAATTGTTTCACAGCCTCCTGGAGTCGCTGCTCGCTTTGGTGGTATATTTCAATCAAGGATGGTTGCTGGTTAACAACGGGAGACTTGACTCTCTTGACTGGTTCCTTATCCGAGGTACTTGGTTCCGTGATGGCATCCTGCTTACGCTTCTTTGAGCCAGTGGCTGACTTCTCAGTAGGTGGTGGGGAACCACCGGCACTCCTGGATGTGCATGGGTCATTGTGTACGCGCTTCATGTGGTCATAAAGATTCCAGCGACGCGGGAAGCCATTGCCAGTGACGCCGCGCTCGCATCCATCATACTTGCAAAGGAAGGGCTTATCTCCATGTCCGTGCATGGCGTGGGCTTCTCTCTCGTGGCGGAGTAAGCATGCTGTGGAGGAGAATTTGTTGTCTGCACACGCAGCGATCTTGCAACGGTATGGCTTCAAGTGAGAGTCGACGAATTTGCTGTGGCGTAAAATGATTAGCTTGTTGTACGGGCTCAAAAGGGGTACAAAAATCCTACTCATAGTTGCACTTAAGCTTTTCTGGCTTGTGCTGGCATGATGCGTTTCCTTCCCATGGGCAGTGGTATAATCCATCGGACTGAGTCGTCACATTATGGTACAAATGATGATCACGTGCTGAGTTATCAGCATCGAGACTGGAACGTCCCATCAACTTGAAGGACTCCTCTGTCTCAGTTCCAAGGACACGTCTGGAGTTCGTGTCACTAGCTACTTTTGAAGCTCTGGGTCCCATTGGCTTCCTTATAGTCCTGTCGCCGATCTTGTAAGGAGGTGAATCCACGAAATCTGGAAGGCCTTGAACATACCTTGGTGATCGGCCTTCGGTTGGGGAGTAGTCCAATGGGCTATTTGTCGAAGACATCATTTGTGGTGGCAGAGCCCATGAATCCTCGGCAATAGGGGTGTGTGGTTTAGAAGATTCAAGTAAAGCAGTCTCCCACATATCTGGAGATCCCAAGACAGGGCTTTCGAAGAAAACTGAATCTTGTGCGCTGTGAACATAACTGGAAATAGAGCTTGGAGCTACTGTCATACTTGTAGGTAATCCATGGTTATTGGAAAACATTTCAAATCCTCCTGTTGTCAACGACAAAGTTGGTGGCTGCTGGAATCCACTGGTGACTGGTACTTGGTAATCATTCCCGGCTGACTCATCCCCTCCTGGGTACTGGAAGTTGTCGAATGCAGATTGAAAATCAAATTGTGCTGTTGGAGTATACAGAAGAGTGTTGACTGGACTAGCTGATCTACCTGTAATATCTGATCTTGCAGATATCATTTGATATTGTGCCTGAGAGCCATTGGGCAAGTAGCCCATTGGCATAGACTCAGTTGTTGATGTTGACTGAGTTGTCCTTGATGAATCCTTGGATGGAAAGCGGGTCATTTCCTCAGACTCAAGACCTGAAGTCAAATCGGCGGGCCACCGTTGACTTGTCATATGAGCCACTGGGATATAAAGAGAAGAATCAGAAAATCCATTGGGTCCTTGGGAAGTAGATTCACGAGGTGAGTACTGTAAACCCTCACTTTTTCCGTTCCAGGATAATCCACTGTATTGTCCCTTGGTAGGTTCTGTATGACGTAAAGAAAATCCAGTTGTTCCTTGGAATGGGGTTCTTGAATGAAAACCGCTACACAAGATCTAGGTTAGTATGATGTACATATACACAGATGGAAAAGTTACAATTGCAGCAAAACAGAAACATAAAGAAATATAAAGCAAAACAACAGCTTCCAGCGAAGTACCTGCAGCAAGACGTTAGTTTTGAAAATCTTATGTACAAAGGGGGGAATCTACAGACCAGGTGGAATTTGGCGTGATGGGTGTAGCCGATTCGGTGTAGATGTTGATAAGAAACCAGGGAGAGTGATCGAAATATCCAGGACAATCAATATAAACAAATGAGAAAAGGTGGTATGTCCTTGGAGTCCTTGGCATCCTTGAGTTGGGCTTCCTTGGTACGTTGTGTCCATGTGATGTTCTGGTGAATATAAATCCTTCTGCTCAACGAAAACAACGTACTGTCAGTGGATACTCGATTGTGTTATAAAAGGGGGTTTGTTTTCAGACTTGTAGTCAACATTGAGTAGGTTACGTACTCAGTGGCATAATTGATGCCTGATGCTTGATAGAGCAAGGTAACTGGCTGGAATAGCCAGTCACTTCCATTATGGTTTCCTTGGGGTGTCGTTTCAGGAATTGATTCCATGTGCGGCAGTTTAAAAAGGAAATTTAATCCACGGTGTCCATTGTGGTAAACATTGTTGAAACCGACATGTGATGAAGTTGTTGTAGGAATCCCATGCATGGAAGCTGCATTTAGAAACCACGGCTCGCATGATAGATGGATGTTTGTCGCCATGTTATCCTGAAGCACATAGTTTGGCCCTGGAAGCTGAGTGCGAGTTCTTGTTGATAAATTGATGTGCTACGATGCGCTCGCAGGACATGCGAGCCCACATCTTGGAATTTCGGCGGATGGATCTCTGGCTTCGGGTATATAAACGGCTAACAGGCTACCATGAAAGAAATCAGGTGTTTGGAATCCATTGGAAATTCGGCTCCTTCCGGTATATATAAAGAGAAATTGCAGTCTGAAGTCCATTTGAAGTCGATATACTCACCCAAGACCGGAGGTCTTTTAATTAACAGTTCATATTTTTGATTCTCAGAGTGCTCTTGAAACCTCCGAAGAGGTAAAGCATACTCTCGTCGTGTGGGTACACGGTAAGACCATCGAAAATCCTATGGGTTCCTGGGAAGCTCGGGAAAGCTGGATATGTGCCTGGAAAAGTCCTTGGAAAGTCCGGTATCATTGGAGATGTTGGTTTGCGAAACAAAAAGTACATGATTTTTTCTGGGAACATAAAACATCCGGGGTTCTAGCAGTAAAAGCAAACGCAAACTCAACGCAAAGCAAAAACACGCAAAATAGAAAAAAACAATATACCTGGCGGATGCCTTCCTGGAATGTGATTGTGTATCGAAGCCTGCCATGGTTTCCGGGAGAAGGGTCAAGGTCTCCGTGCAAGTCATTTGGGATCCTTTTTGAAGCAACGGCAATGTGCTTTATCGAATATGTTGAGGAACTTTGTGTTGAAGATACTACTCTTATGGCCACGGCCTTGTGGTATGAGCAGGGGGAGATAGTTGATGTTGGTGATAAGAACAGTCCGGCTGGATGATCTCTGTTGGGTATGTTTGCAATAGAAGATAAAACAGAAACAAGTTGGGCAGCTTTTCGGGGGAAGATCCGCAATATACACGAACTGAAGTAGGGGGGTGGTGAATGTATGGACCTGAGTGACAGAGAAAGAGGCTGATATGGATGTGAGCAAGGTAAAGGATGAATGAGAATGGAAAGAAAAAAAAGAATCCGTCCAAGGTGGGGAGGTTGGGCACTTATGCTTTTCAATGGTAACCAAAATGAGGAGACAAGGTCAGAAACGCACGAAGCGAACAAAAACCAAGGATATTTGACATTAATGAAATGTGTGAAAGAACCAGGGTGATTGATTTGTCGACGAGGATAGTCCTGCCATGTGAGACATTGATGCGTTGTCTCTTTTCAAAAATTGCTTGCCTCGTTTGAATTAGCCACCATTTGATATCACTGGCTGGGTGAGGGCAATGGGTCACCCTTTCACGACTCATAAGAGAATTATACCTTGTTATTTGGATATTCAAATAGAATTCTGCCCTGTAATCAATCCTGGCAATTATTCTATTTATCTCGAAATAAATATGGACCGGTTGTATGATTGACTTGATGACCCCTCTCTCGACCAGGTTTGAGTGGATGGAATGAACGAAGATTGCAGTCGATTTACTATACGATACGCAATTAGCCTAAGGAATATATGAAGTCACGACCAAACTTCAAAGTAACTTTCCGTGCTTGCTCAAGGATACCTAGGTAGAGAATGGAATGACGACGTCCAGCTATCTCCTGTTAAAGAAGTGCTGAAATGTGATGAATTCCAGGAAACGTGCATTGCATAATTACCGTCGTACCAAGAACTGTGGTATTCCAGTATCTTTTTTAACTTTTTACAAATGAAGTATGAGGAAACCAAGCCACATTCAGTAAAAATGAAGCTATTAGCAGGATTGCAATTTGCAATCCTTATCACGGAAGGGACAGGAATCCACTTCCCGTTCAATTCCTCTTAAACTCTCCAACTTCCCGAGAAGATTATGCAGATTCAGGGTTATTAGCCCATTAACCCTCATTCATTCGACAAGAATTCAAGTTAAGAAAAAGTTGTGTATCATAATAATCAAACGGGTACGGAGTCCATCTCCAATAATAGGTCCATGTCGCCTCTCCCCAGCCTTATCGAATGTTGGAAGCGATTATCAAGCATCAGAAATAAGAAGGTCACATTCTTGATATTGATAACAATTTCGGCATTCCTTTCTGAGAGGGGAGGGGGAAGAAGAAGAAAAGGAGAAATCGAGGAAATTCCGAAAACCCGTGGGGATAAAGTCTATTGTTGATATTTTGGTACCTGGGTGTCATTATACTCTGAAACACATGGAAATCAATGGAATACGGAGTACATCCGCGCACTTCACTTGTCTATCAATGTCTGAACGCCATGTGCTGAAGGGTTTTCATTTGATTAAATTGAAGATCTTTTACTCCAAAGAACCACTTCAACGCGAGATCATTCAGGGGGTCGAAACTCTAAATTCAAAGAGATTGAAAATCATGAATTCATCATGCATTCCGTAATTTCCATTATTCCTTTCTTCTTCGTGCAGAGTGCACAGTCGCTCACAGTAGCTTGAGAGTAGCTTGAGAGTAGCTCGAGAGTAGTACATCACTTCGCATTCAGAAGAAGCATGAGTACAGTACATCATACAGTAGGTATGATAAGCATGAAGATGCGCAAAGTGTCAAGGTACCGGCAGCTTTCTCACATGAGTCACATCAATGATCAATCAAATGTACCATTCACCCGAAGGAGAAATGGGGCAGGATGAGAAAGCTGCAAGCTTCGTTCTTTGATGCGCTGGTTTCTGTGTGGTTGATTTCAAAATTGATTGGTATATAATTTATCAATTCCCCCAGCTTCCTCCTGCAAGCTGTCGCCCCGTATCATCAATAGTTTCATTTACCTGACCAATCGAAAACTTCCTTCCAGCTGCACAAGTGCAAGCCTGCAAGCAATTCATTACTGCACATATGAACATGGGTCAAACATGAAGCTATCACCGTCACATCAATTTCTGGTATACGTATTCGCTGTTGGTCTGTAGCAATCGGATTTCATCACACCATAGAGAGTCCATACAAGAATGGTTTGCAACGCCTTCACTACTTACAGATCCAACATCAAGAGGCCTCAATTTGCGAACACACGATGAGTCTTTCCCGTGCGGCCCTCTTTCGCGGTACCTACTTTGTATAACGTGATAACATCAATTTCGTGGTGGAGGCGGTTAAGGCTAAAATATACAGGTCTTTTCAATTGAACAAGGGCGGGGTGCAAATTTTCAATTTTCTGTGCGCGATTTTTGGGCCTGCCGCTTGGAACAATCCACTTTCATGCTGGTCTACTGTACAATTTTCAAAAACTTTTATAAAATTCGACAGCAATTGGAAGATGAAGCGTTTTCGACTGTGTGTGATATGCATGGAGCTACGAAGTACAAGTTTAAACCGTCAGATTCCGGAAATTTTGGTTAATGTCCTCCTATGTTCCACTACTTTGTACGTCTCTGGCAAAGCGATTCGAAATCACGGTAACACAAGCAAACATCGGCATAAACAATTTCAGGGATGCTGCTTACTACGGTCCGAGGCTCGTTGCCGTGTGCATTTCACGCCGATTCAGGCTATTCTTCCCCAAAAAGTTTCCTGGTCTTTGCTGAGAAAGAACATATTCGATCTTCCATCTAGCATTTCTAGAAAGCCCTTGCTGTGTGATCCGTGTGGACCATATCAAATCATATTATATCCCGTGTAGGTTTTGAGACTTCCAAATGGCTGAGGGAAACTACAATTCCTACAGCCAAGTTAGTTTCCAAGGAACTTCGCATTCCAACATGAGTGTCACCAAAGTACCAGCCCGAAAGGACTCCAGAGCTTTTGGAGAGAAGCCTTGAAGCCACGCACCAGTGCTAAATCTCACTTCGACCCCATTGCATGTTGTGTGGTACTGACCGAGTAGCAGGTGCTCTAGACTCCACTCTCTCACATTTCATATATCGCAAGCGAGTAGATTGATTAGATCCAGCTTATGTGCAGAATCCCGAACACGAAATATCACGCAATGAATGCACAGGCCCAGCTACTCCCTCATTGGCATGATTCCAAATGCAGTGAGTCGGTGACTATGCCTTTCGCTGAAATTTTGTGCAATATTCAAGTGAAGCTTCAACAAACCAGAGCTCTAGAAATACGCACGACGAGAACATACAAACAGTGAACTCTCACTTCAGCAGTCAGCCTATAATTTCATTGGAAAATGCCATCGTGTTGGAACACGACCGAATGACCTGTGTTCCGTGTCAGCTATCATCAGCCTTTGAGTCTTGCCAAATCAAAACACAACTTTGAGTCCTCAGCTGCTACGATTTTGATCACATTGTACCGCCTCAAGCGAGTATCCGAACATGCGAGAATGGGGCGGTGAGCTGACACAAGGTAGACGCCAATATTAAGACACTAAGAGACCTCGGGAACAAATTCAGATATTTTATATGCAGTTGAGCAATAGTAGACTTAGACTAAGAAGCAACGGGAATAATCAAGCGGGAGAACTTCATGCAAAAGATGCCGCTCAAGTAGTGGGAAGTAATGGTAACTGCCTCGTTTCCTAGCGCGTTAAACCAATTTTCTTAGTTTTGCTTCCTATCAATCGTTCATGGTCTGCTCGAAGCAATTGGCATAAGACAATTGGGTGTTTTGTGATGTCTTTGAGTGATATCCGCTCTTCAGCATGGCTTTGACTTCAGGATGCATGATATCTGGAGAAATCAAGTCTGTTGATCGCAAGTTGAGTTTGAACTTGAGCATTATGGCAAGCGTTATGCTTTCCAACGACCCCGCACTACCTAGGTATTGTCAATGGAGGGGTAGTCTTATCGACACGTGATCAACTCTTATCTACTCGTAGTCCACGTCCATGATACAGTGCCGGTACCGAGAATATTTTTCCACTCGCACAAAGCCAGCATTCCATCATCATACATCATCCACCATGCCGGTGAGTAAGCCCTTCAATGCTTTTCCGAAACTGCTGACACTATGTCCTCGATGTAGCTCATAATACTGACCGGCTACCCTACCTCCGGTAAAACCTACCGGGCTACCCAACTTCGCGAATACTTCCTCGCAAAAATATCTTCGCTTCCTCCCAGCAGTCCCTCTTCCTCCCTCCGTGTTCACCTCATCTCTGACCACACTCTTGCCATTTCCCGCGAAGTTTATAACCTTGAATCTAAATCTGCTAATGAGAGATCGAATAATGCTAGCGAGAAAGATGCTCGAGCTACAATATACGGTGCGGTGAAGAGAGTGTTAAGTAATAAAGATGTGGTAATACTGGATGGAGGAAATTATATCAAAGGGTGGAGATATCAATTATTCTGCGAAGCGAAAGCTATGAGAACTGGAAGTTGTGTTATGCATGTTGGAGTTCCCGCTGATAAAGCCAAAGAGGTTAATGAAGCACGATTGGAACGAAGAAATCTTTCACCTTCGGAACAATCTGCGCCGGAAGCGGAGATCAAGGAAGAGGATAAAGCATATAAAAAGGAAAATTGGGAAAATCTAGTATTCAGATACGAGGAACCAAATGCGATGGTACGCTGGGACTCTCCATTATTCACAGTTGTATGGGAAGACGAAAACGTACCAGGAGATGCCATTTGGGATGCTATAATCGGAGATGAATCAGAAGGAAAGAGGAAGATTGTCAGGCCAAACGCAGCGACAGTAGCAAAGGTTCATAGTAGTGAGGGGTTCCTATACGAATTGGATAAGACGACCCAAACGGTCCTCAATCGGATTTTGGAATGGAGTAAAGACCACCCAGGCGAAGGAGGAGGAGAAATCATTGTTGGCGAAAATTCGAAAGGAGAGGAGCTGGTCGTGGAATTACCTGGAGATCCTGTGGGACTCCCGGCGTTACAGCGGCTAAGGAGACAATTTATAAGTTTGCAGAGGACGAATCCAGTGACAGTGGAGAGGATTAAGGAGACCTTTGTGAGATATCTGAATGATAGTTTTGAAGCTTAGGGAAAGGGCATTACTTTGGCGTTTGGCAGGCTGGAAACGGATACCCTAGAAATCAAATTATCTCGCAGAAGGTGTCATATATGCGAATATATCTTCGAAAAATCGTCCACTTATTTCCAACTAATACTTTTAGGACAATTGTGCACACATGATTTTGGGGGCTTGGATAGCAATGTGAGAAAGAGTACTTGGGTACGTCTCATTGCCAAGAATCTAAGAATTTATTTTGATCCATGCTGCCGCCTTCTCCCCCCATTCCTCTCCTTCCCCAGTACTTAAAGCCATCGGTGGACTAATGTGATTATGACCTTCAATCTTAACGACCTCAATTTTCTCCTCCCATATTTTCTCTCCTAGCTTCACAAAAGCATCATTAGGTTTTAGAATCTCGTCCACAGGGTCATACTCTGAGTTCATAACCAACAATCTTGGAATGCCCAACTCCTCTCTTGATTTCTTGCTTTCTCCTACCGCTTTTAACAGTCCATAAGGACATCTTGCAAGAATATCCTTATCACTTCCATAATATTTCTCTAGCATATCATTACGACCAGGCAACGCCTCTTCAAAACTAAACGGTACGCCCACCTCTACCGCCCCTTTCAACGACACATTGGCTTCTCCCTGCCATGATTTCCTCTCCTCGAGGAAGCGGGGCTCAAGAAGGTATGTAGCGATGTGGAGTCCACCAGCTGAGTTCCCCATTAGATACACTTCTTTTTTATTCCCTTTGCCGTCTAACAGATCGGTTTTGGAAAGCCAATGGAGAACGGCCGATACATCTTCACCTCCACTGGGATAGATGGCCCCTTCACCACCTGTCTCGCTGTCCACACGTCGATAATCAGGAATAATAGTTGTGATTCCTTGTTTTGAGAAGAAAGAGCCCAAGTTGTGATAAACGAGTTTATCGAGGGTTGGGACCTCGAGAATCTTATCACCACGAGTGAGTCCACCGCCGTAGAAGAAGATGAGGATGGGAGAAGTACTAGAGGCGGTGCTAGAGGGATAGAGATCGAGGGTTTGGCGGGGGTGAGAACCATATGTGTGCGTGCTGCGGGGAACAGAGAGGATGGCGTTGCGGTTCTTTTGGAGATGGGGGGCCAGAATTTTGATGGTGGGAAAGATAACTTCCATAATGGAGGTGCCGTTTGTGAGGGATAGGTTTTTGAGTGCTTCCATGGTTGCGGTTGTGAATTATATTAATGAACGATTGGTGCTGTGAAAACAACTTTGTGTTCTTCAATATACCAAAGAACTTTCAAGCTTGGCAAATAATAAGAAAGATGCGTGCGTATGACCAGATGGTTTGAAGTACTCTTTACATACCACTTATATCTTCAAGAGCGGAGTTTCCGCTCCATCATTGCTAGGTAGACGAGCACTAGCTTTGCCGTCCACATACACAGCTTACCCAATAATACGAATGCATTTAATATTGCTCGGTGGTCTCGGATTTAAATGGCGAAAGTGGGATCGGACAATTTCGGACAATTGGAATGACTCCTGAGACTCTGAGAGGCTTATACCCGTAGAAAATTGGGGAAGAATCCCCACGAATCTGAGACTGTGGGGGAGGAGCAGCGTCCACATGGAAATAGTGGACGGTGCGGACGCACCCCTACTTATAGTAGCTCTGCAAATGAAGCTTGTGGACGAGATAGTATATTTTCTTGCCATTTCCCGTCTTTTCTGTTCCAAATCGTATCAATTCTTCAGAGAAAAGCTTCACTTTCTTCACCTCTTCACATCTTCCCAGATTCCCAGAAAATCAATAAATATACACCTTTCAAAAATGGCCCCTGTCCCCCATCTCACTACTCCTCCTGGAGAAGCAACGCCCTACGTCCTTCCCTGTTTCACTGGTGAACTATGGACAATCCCAACCTCCAATTCTACGTTGCGATTACTCGTTACTGGAAATGAAACGAATAATGCTTTTGCGGTAGTAGGAACAGGCGGAACTAAGGATAAGCCAATTGGATTTCATTATCACAAGGAGGCTCATGATGTGTTCTTGTGCTTGCAGGGTACGCTGAATATATGGGCAAATGATGAGGCGAGGAGTATGGGTCCAGGTGATTTTGCCAGCGTGCCACCGGTAAGTAGATATTGTGAATGAAGTTCGAGTTTGCCGTCTCTGTGATGGAGTTTCGGGATACAATGAGCTTGTAGAGATATAACTTTGTTACATTCTCTTCGAAATTTCAACTTACTATGAACGCTCAAGCAAGTGCTAGAGTACAAGTTGAGATGAGACATCATTGAGACGGAATATACCATTCATATGTTACAACTGCTGATATCTTCTCTTCTTCAGGGAACTATCCATCAATATCAGATTGCTTCTTCCCACACCGAGTTTGTGGGCCTAATTATTCCAGGTGGTTGGGAAGAATTCTTCCGCTTCATTGGCGAGCCATATGCTGGTCCCCTATTCCCCACAAATGACAACCGCAATCCTCTCGAAGTTTTGGTTCCAAAACTTATGGCGGCAACTGAGAAGTTCGATATGATTCCAGTGCGTGAGAAGAAGCATTTTGATCCACAGCCATGGAATGGTACCGAAAATAAGTTACCCGGAAAATGCGAGAACGGAGGATACTTCCTCAAGGAAGGAGAGGGAGAAAAGACAGTCATCGGTGGCACAGTAGTGAGAGCTATGTGTAGGAGAGAGGAAACAAACAACAGATTCTCCATCTACGACATTTTAGGAAGCTCTATACATGCATCCAAAGCATTCAACAAGGAAGTTCAATTTAAAGACACACACCATGCTATATACACAGTAGATGGCGCGCTCAAGTTGACAATTGGCGGAGAGGAAGTCATAGCACCAGCAGGAGAAACCACATTTGTGCCCGCGGGAACAAAGTTCAAGGTTGGCTTTGAAACCGTCTATGCGAGGGCATATGTTTTTGCTAATGGGGGTGGTATTGGAGAGTTATTGAATGGGCTAGGAAGTGTGTATGAGAGTGTGGCAGTACCAAATGAAGTGGAGGGAAGTTGGGACGAAGGAAAGTTGAAAGAATTGGAAGCAAAAATAGGAGATATAAGCTTTTAAACTTTGTTTTATAGTATGATAGAGATAAGGCAATTATGGGAAAAAAGGCGTATATTGTGTACAAGCAATTGAGGTAGATCATATGTATGAATCGTTGATATATATTTGCAGTGGGGAGAGAAGTGATCTGGAGAAGGCAAAGATCACCAACAGCTGGCTGATGATTTAAGTTCTTTTCATTGAAGAAGGATCACAAAGAACTTAAATTACTCTATAAAAATAAATTTTTGTTTTATTGAAACCTGATGTCGTGATGCTTCCCCTTCGTAAGACCGTATAGTAGAAACTAGTCCTGATGAAGACTAGTGGCGCAATTGCATCGTCAATTGTATCATGAATTCAATCTGGAGCATTTCACCGTTGAGAATGCATCGACACTTGTTCGCAAATGATATCACTGTATTTCTACTTACGAATAACAGGAAGTCTCCTTAAATCTCAGTATTAACAGTCATTACCTCGAAATCATGTCTGACTCAAAACGTCCCTTGCTGATCAAAGGCCCACCGCGTCCACCCCGATCAAATCCATCGGCGTTATCCTACACCGAACCTCCCAGACTCAGGAACGAGATAATACGTACAAAGACCGATAGCGTTAGAAGTAAATTCTCCTAAATCTCCACTATGATCTTATACTCATGACTTACTTATGTTTCACAGTTGTGGAATTCAACGGATCCGCAATTCCTCAGCCATTTCTCGATCCGTCCATTATGCAGAAGAAGGCGCAGTTGGAACGAGAACGGAAGTTGGAGTAGGAGAAAAGCACACGACAGCAGCTCGAGGGAAACCAGACTCAGGGCTCTTCTATATCCTAATTGAAGGAGATGTGTTCAAAGGCGTGCATTGGTATCACGTGGAGTTTAACTTCATGTTTGTTTGTTTTGGGATAATTTTTTGAGTACTACAATCCTCGATGACGGATTGATATCGGATGCTCGACCACATGTCGTGTGCAAAGCTGTACTTCACAAAATTACACGACGTTCTACATGCGTAGGCCATCATGTGAATAGCAACCATAGGTATGAGTTACAGTGCCTTTTTCGAGGTCCGAAGTCGGTCGAAGGATCGGATGATGAAGTCCGCGATTTCTTGAAGATATTCGGATACTTACATGTTTCGATAGATCTTATCTCTTGTCCCTTATGACCTGAAGATCTAGCCATGAGTTTGCTCTTCCTTAGGTCGATTCCTTGATTTTATGTAAGAGATGTAATACTATTCGGCGACATCAGAGCCCTTGTCACGGTTAATGACATACTTTGGATCTGGTGTGCATGAAGATGGATCATCAGAGCCGCCTCTGACTGCACCCCGCTTTTTTGATATCTCATGAACTGATTGACCCTGAAAGCTTAAATTCTTCATCATTGTGGCTGGCTGCCACAATTCAAGGGAATCCATCCACGAACTCTGAAGCATGGCACATAATAAGCCTCGGCAAGAAGTTTCTGGAACTAAATATTGATGTTTTGGTTGGACACCTTCAAGATTGGGCGTAATCGGCATTGGCTGCTTATAAGCACTAATTAATTCGCGTCGACGGGAAGACCAATAAGTGTACAATGCGCAAACCGATGTGTATCACCAGCTTATTCTCCGACGTGATCATATCTTTAAGAAATTATCAAAACGAATCAAATAGGCCCGAGTCGTTCAGGTAAGAACTTCACACAAAAAAATTCAAATTTGTCCTCGTGGAACTATCTGCCTCTTGATTATGATACCTTTTATGTCGATTCACATACCACGACCTATTAAAAAGAGCCAATAAGTCGTATATCACACGAGTAAAGACAGCTGAAATCATGACTTTTTATGGAACAACACAGAGCAAGGTCTTCTCATCTCTATTGACAACCAGGAAACGCAAAGGTTCCGAATATCTGCAATCTTCGTTCGACAGATGTATAGCTGCAGCATGTTGTGTCAACACAGGTGATTTACCGACATCATTCGGGACAAATATCCAAGGCTGCTTTTAGGAATCCTTATTTGCTCATCTGGCCCGGCATTCAAGAAGTACCTACTCTTCTTATCGGTGTTATCTAGTTGTTCTGAAACTTCGAGCTTCAGAACCAAATCGATATCATCTCCTATCGAATATTAGGTTGAGGGTATCGTTTTGATGCCTTTTGGCGAGATTTTAGAAGTCAAAATTTAGCTAAGCATACCTAATTTTAAGAACGTCGAAAATTGTCTCTAAATTTCGCAGTTCGTTTGAACTATTCGATGACCAAAAGCGGCAATCGCACAAATTCACCCCTACTTTGTATCTTGCACTAATAATACTTATCTGGATTTCACTTCCACTACACTCTTTACAGACAAAGTCAACGTTGAAGTTTGATATGAATTTGTTTCTCTACTGGTTGTGGGGCCCGAAAAAGACCATCTAGCTTGGGTCTGTCAAGCATGCATTTCCCGAAAAGCTGGCTTTGTGCGATCACCCGATACATGTCATGCAGCTTGGCTCATAAGATTTCTATCCATTGCCATGTTTACATACACTATTCCCAATGAAATGCTCATGAAGACGGACGTGTCTGTTTACAGCCACAGTCCTTGTCCTGCCTTTTCATTTTATGCAAGGTTTCAGATGGTACAGTCGTACTAACCATATTGTTTGCTCCTTCTTTGCGGGAAAATAAGTATTCGGAAGCACCTCCCAAGATTGAATGGATGAATGCTTCTTTCAAACATTGAAGAATCTTTGTGCTTTTTCATTTACAAGTTCTCTTTTGGTGTCTTCTGGAATACATATACATTGACTTTCCCACTACATCAGCATTCGTGCTAGAAAATTTCCAGAAAACGTCTAGAAGCTTAGCCAAAATGGTGTCGTCTTTTAAAACTCTTGTCATTTTGACATGTCTGCTAATGACTGAAGCTACGCCCTTGTGAGAACTATCTCAAATTAAACTTGATATCGGTGTTCACTAACACATATATAGACTTAAGAAGAAGGGGCTGAGCTTCGATTACAATGGCAGTAAGGTTCGGGGCGTCAATCTAGGAGGATGGTTCGTGCTGGAGCCCTGGATTACTCCGTCGTTGTTCTATGGATCTTGGGTAGATGAGTGCGTTTCTCGTAACAAGAATCACCAATAGATTGACTAACACCGTACCCATGCTAGGTACACTCTGACTCAAACGCTTGGGAAATCTGCTTCACAAAATCTTTTAAACGCACATTGGGCAACCTGGATCACGCAGAATGATCTCAATGAGATTGCAAGTGTAGGCTTGAATCATGTCCGTATACCAATTGGATATTGGGCTTTGAATCCATTGCCTGGGGATCCTTATGTCCAGGGACAGTTGACTTACTTGGACAAAGCTATTGGCTGGGCGAGACAGGCAGGGTTGAAAGTGATTCTGGATGTTCATGGAGGTGAGGCACATTGAATGTTTGAATGAGGATCTTCGCTAACTTTTGCGCAGCGCCAGGAAGTCAAAATGGGTTAGTTGATTGATGCAACAGGAGTGGTGGTCATCAAAAGGCTAATGGGATTCACAGGTTCGATAACTCGGGACGGAAAGGACCTGTCACTTGGACCCAAGGAGATACTACCAAGCAAACGTTGGCTGCCATCCAAACGCTGGCCTACCGCTATGCTCCAGCCACAGATGTTGTGACTGGGATTGAGCTTCTCAATGAACCGGCGAATTGGGCTCTTGACATGGGAGCCGTTAAGCAATTCTACTATGATGGTTGGGGAAATGTGAGAAACGCGAATCGTGATACCGCGGTCGTCATTCATGACGCTTTTCTTCCTCCGCCTTCATGGAATGGTTTCATGAACTACCAATCTGGAGTCAATGATATCATTCTCGATACCCATATCTATCAAATCTTTTCCTTTGCAGAGGTCGCCTTGAAGCCTTGTCAACATGTTCAGGTTGCTTGTAGTCAAGTCGGAAACTTGGCGAATACAGACAAATGGACAATCGTTGGCGAATTCAGCGGAGCACAAACAGACTGTGCAAAGTGGTTGAATGGCTTTGGTGTTGGTTCTCGATACGATGGATCATATCCCGGGAGCTCCGCGTGGTATGGATCTTGCCAGACGAAAGATGTTGGGACAGTTGACGGGCTACTTGAAGTCGACAAAGTGAATCTGGCATATTTCATGGAAGCACAACTTGATGCATATGAAGCTCACTCGGGCTGGGTTTTCTGGACATGGAAGACGGAATCTGCTCCTGAGTGGCACTTCCAAAACCTGACAAGAGCGGGATTGATCCCGCAGCCTTTGACGAGTAGAAAATATGGGAAGCAATGCGCAACTTCAGCTTGTTTGATTCCAGGCAATTGAAGATTTTCCGCACTGCTTCACAAGAAAACATATAATTTCTTTTGGGGGGTGATTCAAGAGAGCAGATACGGGCCCAATGATATTCATACATGCAATTTTTTGGAGGATGGTATTTTGGCGAGATTTACGATGCAATAACGATACCCCTTCATTCGCTCGGGGAGTTGGGAGCAAGATATATTCTAGTTATCGGGGAGAAGCGAAGATTTAGAGTGCAAGGAATGCCAAGAGAGGGGTAATTGATTGGTGTAACACCTAATGAATGAATGCCCCGAGCGTCCTTTTCCTGGTCGTTGAGAATAGCACGTGAGGTACGAGATAAATGAGAAATAACGAAAAGAAAAATGATGGGATGGATTGTATCGTGTGGTACGGATGCTTTCTTACAAGCAAGGTCAGCTCTGTGTGCATAGCTGAATCGTTAATGGAGTCGATAAAGTACCGGAAGAGTTTCCGGAAAGTGGATGGATGAGGTTTTCTTAGGAGCCGGCAAGGTCACAATCCTCTACCAAGACTCGGTCTTAGTGTTTCCCTATTTCCCTTGTGTCCTTATATCCTTCTGACATTCTGTCAATTGTCCTTATCTCCTCATTATTGTCATGGATCAATACCCATCTACCTAGTCACATAAGGTATTTGCTTCGATACTTCTAGTCTCTCATTGGTATCTACATTTCTTACCAACATTGCCGTAAGTATTTCCCGGGTATCTCCAAGCCACCGAGGTCACTTCTCCATTCCGTGGGTGGACTAAACTTGGGGCTCCCTCCTTGACCCTCGAGACCCCATACTTTTGAGCGGGGTTGCTTACAACATTCGAAGGATCCGACCGTTAGACTGTAACCCAACAATCAATTCGCCCCCCACTTCTCCACTATTATCCAATTCCTTGCTTACCCCGCTGCCTACAATCATAGAATCAACAATTTGGAAGCAAGACTCCACAATCTACAGACTTGATCCCAGAGCTACTAAAAGTAGGAGCTGTTTCTTAACTTGGCTTAGGTAATACAATATTTTCATCCTTCAAACCTTCTACTGAAGACTCCAAAACACAATACATTCCCTTCGTTCACTATCTTGGTTCTATCATACCACACTCTCCTTGCGATATAAAAATTTGATTATTATATTCACAAAAAATATGTCTCCTTCCGCAACTGAAGCCATTGGCACCACAGCCAAGACATCCAAAATTAACGATGCAGTTTCATCCTCAACTTCAATTCACACAATACCCCTCGTTATCAACAACGAACCTCATCAATCTAGCAGAACTTTCCCCGTATATTCACCATCAGATAATTCACACCTTCACGATTGTGTATCTGCATCTGCATCTGATATTGAACTCGCTTTGGATACAGCTCAAAAGGCCTACCCAGCATGGAGCAGATTACCGCCACCCCAAAAACGCGATATCTTTCTTCGAGCAGCCGAGATAATGCTCGAACAAAAGTCTACTCTCGAAGAGACCATGATTAAAGAAACCGGCTCGGACCCCATCTGGGCCGGATTCAATACTCATCTTGCTCGAGAAGGTCTTCTCGACGTTGCCGGCCGTATAAGTTCCATCGCGGGTAGTATCCCCATGACGTCAGAGGAAGGTCGAAGTGCACTTGTCTACAAAGAGCCTTATGGAGTGATCCTCGGCGCTGCACCCTGGAATGCCCCCTATATTCTCGGTTTCCGAAGCATCACTTATGCACTCGCAGCTGGCAATTGTGCAATTCTCAAAGCGCCAGAGTTTTCACCAATGTGCAGTTGGCACATTTGTGATATCTTACACAAAGCTGGGTTACCTAAAGGTGTGTTAACATACATAGCGATTTCAAGTGAAGATGCTCCGGCGAGAACAGCACAACTGATTGAGAGCCCGATCATTAAGAAGATTAACTTTACGGGTAGTACCAGGGTAGGAAAGGTTTACGGAGAATTGGCAGGAAAAAATCTTAAACCTGTGATATTAGAGTTGGGTGGAAAAGCTAGTGTGATTGTGTGGGAAGACGCGGATTTAAAATTAGCAGCTGTGGAGTGTGCAAAGGGGGCTTTCTTACACTCGGGTCAAATCTGTATGAGTACAGAAAGAATTCTTGTCCACAAGAATGTTGCAGCAGAATTGTAAGTTTTCTATTCCTCATTTCCTTTTCATTTGTCTCGTCATTCTTGTTCTGCTCAACAAGCAAAAGACAACGAAAGCACAAGATAAAACTAACAGACTATGCAGCGAAAAGGAGTTAGCGGCCGCTACTGCAAAAATGTTCCCTTCACCAACAACCCTCATCAACTGCCAAGGCGTCTCTAAAAACGCATCTTTAATCTCCGATACCCTCTCCAAAGGCGGCTCCATTCTCCACGGCACATCACCTACTGATTCCTCCCCCACCACCAAAATGTCCCCAGTAATTCTTAAATCCGTTAACCCCTCCATGTCCATCTACCGAGAAGAATCTTTCGGGCCCACCGTCTCGGTGATCGAAATATCTACCGAGGAAGAAGCGATCCGTATCTCCAACGATACCGACTACGGGCTCGCAGCAGGTATCTATACTCGGGATTTACAGCGGGGACTGCGCATTGCGAGAGCGGTGGAAAGTGGTGCCGTGCATATTAATGGACATAATGGGAGTGTGCATGACGAGGCGGGACTTCCGCATGGAGGCATGAAGAATAGTGGGTTTGGACGATTTGGATCGCTTGGCTTGGAGGAATGGGTCAGGACGAAGACGGTGACGTTTATGGATTAAGGATTGAGAATAGGAGATATGATAACGAATGTGAAATTGGAATAGGTGAAACACGAATTTTATGTAAGCCAAATCGAACAAAGTTTACTACGTTAATCTCATTGGTCGCCTAAGACTGCCGTTGTTTTAACACACTTTCTCAATTAAAATGAAATGATATAAACTTTCATACACTATTTTTATTCAACTTGAAATAAGATTCATACTTATTTATTATAAATATAAGATAATGTTCATTTAAAAAATGACTGAATACAAATCATTTTTAGTCATATGCTTAAGAGTATAAAGAAAATAGAGCAAGAAGCAAAAAAACAAAAGCTAGCCAAACAGTATCTAGTAAAAGAACGGAGTCAAAGTTGACAGAACCTGTCTTACACAACTCCTTACTTTCACCAACAAGCAAACATCAAAATATCAAATATCAAATCATTGATCCATTGATCCATCCATCCCCACCTAATATTCTCATTCAAACCCGCTTCTCCACCAGCCCACAATCTCCCTTCCAGAAGACTCAGCTGCATCTACTCCTTCATTACATCCTCAACTCCAATTTCCATTCCCTTCGAATCATTTGATCCAACCTCTAGCAACTTATCATACTTCAATACTTATTCTACTTTCTCACCACACATCACCAAACCATGTATGTTCGCTCATAGAAGTTTTCATCCGAACTATACATGAGATGCTTAGCTTAAGTTTAATAAGCATAATCGATATAATTGATAAGATAGGGGGTAAGGAGTAGAGGTTCTACCTCGGCTGTTTGACGTTTGTGGGGAGGGCTTAGCGCTTCTCCTAGCATATACGGGAGCGATTAAAATAGCAACACGCTAATTAAACTCTAAGTCTAATAAAGAACTATGGAAAATCCAAACTCCGATAAAAAGATTCAATTGAATACTTTGGTTTGTATTTAATATAAGTCAATACTACAATAGCTTTCTTTTCAATTGAATCGATTAATGACATTTAAGATTCATTTATTTGAACTTAGAATATTATATTAGAAGATAGATATTATATTAGCTAATAAATCTAATTAATATAGACTATAAAAACTTTAAAAGTCTTTATAACTTAATAATTAAAAGCTTATAACAAAAATTTATATCATAAAAAAGAAAAAAGTATTAAATCTTTTTTTTTTACAAAAGGGATAGTTGAACAATACTCGATTGAGCTTAGTTTTCTTAGCGTATTGTCATTTCAATCGCTCCCGGATATACACATGAGAATTTTTTAAATTTTTTTTTTTGAATTAATGAGTCTCCTGCTTTTATTTTGATCGACTGGTATGATGTATATAGTTTCTTAGTAGACTATTATTATATAGATAATTATGAAATTTCGCTCATTACAATTCCTTGTGCTTTTGTAGATACACGATACTATCGATCTCTAGTTTAATATTTGTAAATTCGTAGAGAGTATATTGACTTAATAGAGTTGTACGTGAGCAATATATAATGTAAGAGTTTGAGCCCTCGGCTACCGCATACTAAATGATTTCATAACTATCGGGACAGGGATCATATAACCGCACTAGCGCTTGCGCTAGTGCCTCGGCATTATAATATAGATGTATCGTAGCCCTAGCTTTTAGAACCTCAAGTAATATTACAATAGTATAAACCATAATACTATATTATCTTCACCATCCCCATGGTGATATCAATAATAACAAAATCCCTGTAAAAATGATGTTTTATTATATAGAATGAAATATTGAATAAATCTTTCAATTATAAAATTAAAATTTCAAAAATTCTAAATAATATTCTTTAATTAATTCAAATTTCAAAAATTGAGTGAAATATTTTTAATAATTTTTGTTACTAAAATATTGAATCTTAAAGTTGAAATTTTTATAAAATTATAATATATAATACTTTTACTATATAAAATATTGATTTCTTCCGAAATTTTTGAAAAATTTAGCTTTAAGATTATTTATCTCAACAAGAAAAATTATTAAAAATATTTCATTCATTTTTTTCGATAATTCTAATGATTTTCAATTCTTCAAGAAACTTTTATGAAATTTAATTAATATTCTATCAAATTAATAGGGGGTCTAAAAGTTGAATAAATAATGGTTTTTGGTGTATTTTCGCTTAGTGTGCGGTGAGCGATGGCCCCAACTCTTATATACTATATAAGAGTTTATGTGCTATTGTACTGATTGATTTGTAATATACATTTTCGTATAAGTTATTCAGTCTGCAATGGTTTAGATTAGATAATGATTGTTGATTCTTGTAACTTGTAACTCCTTTACTAGAGATGGATTATCAGCTCTGGTGGCAATTGCGGTCTTCTACCGTCCTAGCCTGACTTGCTGACTCTGGCAATATGGATAATACTACTTAGTTTTAAATTTAAATGATAGAAGCGGTGGCAATAAGTGTACTTTTAACAGTGAAATTTTTCTTTTTTGCCCCTATTCTTCATGGAGATGAGGTTGTGAGTCGTAGTTTTGATTATAATAAGGTGTTCCTGGATATTTTTCTTCTCCTTAAATCAAAACAGCTTTGAAGCCCTTTTACGATTTCTTGTAAAAAAACGTGCTTGAGACCTGAATATTCGTTCCCTCTTCAACATCCTAACGCAAGGTACACCAGACTCCTCATATATACAGCTATCTCGGATGTTTGACCCGCTGTCCCTATAACGGACTTCGAAGACGCTATGGATGTCAGCACAAAGCATAAGCCACCTGAGTCATCGTAAGTTTCTATTAGAGTTATACGAATAGGCAATTACCGCGCCAAGGCATGAGAAGTACGCAATTTTATACCTGGAAAGCTTCAAGTGAGCTAGGAGATTCACTCAGATTTACCACACTTTACCATACAGTTCGAATGTAGAATCTTCTCTAGAGGACCTGAAGCCACAGCCAGTGTTGTAATTAGTATTTTCCGTATTTCAATTACACCCCACTTTAGTGATATATATCAATATTTATAAAAATATTTCATTAATTATTATTGAATTCTATATTACTGAAAGTATTCAATATTTTAATAATATTGAATATTACTGGTAATATGCTGAAATACGGGAATTTATATATTTATACTTGAAATTCATATATTTTTAACAACCTTTTTCCTTATTAGGTTCAAATTTATTCGAAATATGCAATATTCAATGGAAATATATAATATTACAATAAAAATATGTAAATTCCCATATTTCAATATGTTTTCAGTATAATCCCTTTGGTATAATATATATGAACGTGAATATCATTGGCTATTATATATACTAGTGTATCCATGGATGTATTATACTCCTGATATCAGCCACAGTAATACTATCGTATACTAATTATAACACTGGCCACAACACGTCCTTATTCGAACACGGGAAGTTTTTAGATAAATCTCAAGCCGGAAGATGTCTTATCAGTTGGCTATCGTATAGACAACTTGACCAGGTTGCCAAATAGATTGTAGCGGCAGGGCCTATGTCTGGTCATATTGAGAATGACTTTCTACAAGACATGGTGGGAAGCATATACTAGGAAGTGAGGGCATTCAGAGGTTGAATTAGATTGATTTTATCGAAGCTGGCTATGAGAGGAAGAGCTTTATATAATAGAGCTCTTGCTAGTACTGATTAGGACGAGCTGCCCCTGCTTTATTTCCAAACCATTTTCAGGGTTTTGAGATCTTTTGGATCTCTCGGATTCTAGGATTTTCAGGTTTCCTTTTAGGTCTTGAGAACCCTGTGGAAAGCTAATGGAGTTCTGCATTTTCAGACCATTTTCAGATTTTTTCGAATCTCCCGGATTCTAGGATTTTCAGGATTCCTTTTAGGTTTCGGGGATTCCATAGAAAGCTAATGAAGCTTTGCATTTTCAGTCATTTCCCAGAATTCCAGACCTCTCAGGCATTTTCCGGATTTTCCGGATTCCTTTCAGGTTTCGAGGACTCAGCGGGAAGCTAGTGGAGTTCTACGTTTTCAGGTCATCTTCAGATTTTTCCGGATCTCCTGGATTCTAGGATTATCAGGTTTCCTTTTAGGTTTTGAGGACTCTGTGGAAAGCTAGTGAAGTTCTGCATTTTCAAGCTATTTTCAGGTTTTTCCGGATCTCCCGGATCTCCCGGATTGTCAGGATTCCTTTTAGGTTTTGAGGACTCAGTGGGAAGCTAGTGGAGCTCCGCATTTTCAGTTATTTTCCGGATTTCCAGGTCTTTTTCAAGCTTTCTTTAAATCTCCTGGATTTTAGAATTTTCAGGATTTTAAATATTATATATTGTTCATAATGAAGGAGTAGGCCAGTGGAATGCATGTATTATTGACTATGTAGATTAATTGTACTAAGGTAAAATCTAACTACGAAGTGGAAGTGATATATGTACAGTAGCTTAGCGCACGTGCCACAACTTCCAACATATATTAGCGAATTACTATCAAATTCTAATTTTATAGGTTTTATATACTTTCAAGGGCGAAAGTCTAAAAAAGGGGGAGGCAACTTTATCGAATATAAATCATTACTTTATTGAAAACAAATCGATTTCTTTTTTTTTTTGGAATTTTTCGAATTTTAAGGTTTTTAGAATTTTAGATTTGTATTAATTCTTAGTATTTTTGTGCTATAATATAGCTTTTTTCGAGAGCTATAAAGGAATTAAATCTTATAAAGTGAGGATATAGATATTATATAATTAGCTCTTATTATAGGATTCAATAAGGCGTCGAAAATACATTGATATAATAGTATTGGAGCACGTGATTGATAACGTGACCGAGATGTCACGCTCTACCCCACATACGTACTTCGTACGTAAGTGGGGGTAGTTGTTTATATAGATTAGCAATTCCCCCTTTATATGAAGAGCGCAGATAGAATTACAATACCTTTTAACCCTATATGCTTTTGTATATACACCCCCTTACTAAGTCCACCCAACAAATAGCGATTGATTATTGAATAGTTTTTAAAAGTTTTTAAGAATAAAAACCTAAAAAGAAGAGCTTTACTATAAGTATTAATATGAAATCAATATTAGACTGATTATTATTTTAATACTAAAGAATTTTTATATATATATAGCTTCAGAAAGAGGTTTGAAACGAATTAATGAAAAGTCTTATAATTGATCTACATCTATATTTTATATTAGTTGTTACCTTGTATTGATTCTAATATTTCGTTTTCCGTGCATACTATAGAGTTATTTAAATTACTTATATAATTCTTATTGTTTTAATTAAAAAATAATATAATAAATATATCTTTTTGAATATATATATAATAATTCTATATTCATATGATCCACCAGTAGCGAATCACATGATCAAATCAGATGATCGTCGCTTATAAGCTTACGAAAACGATTACATATACGAAAACGGCCATATATACAAAAACGGTCATATATACGAAAACAGGCTATAAATCCGAAAACAGACTATGAAATAAAGAATACGACTAAGAGCTTTATTTCGAAAGAATGGCCAAATTAGGAAGAGATTTACAAGAGATGTCACGTGCATGGTTGCACATAGAGTTGTAAGCTTTACCACTACGCCACGCACGCAATCTGTCCCAAAAGGCACAGTATCAGGGATCGAGTCCTGATTGCTTACTACTATATATATACCTGTAACAAGAGATATACGAAAGCGGAAAAGCTAGATTAGTAGGAAAAAGCATAAATTAAGGCCTTTTTCCCTTAAATATAGAATAAGGAATTTCAATATCATACTCAAATTCATAAATATCACGTGTTTTCATTGCTTTTAGTCGTTAACCTGAGCCAGCTTCCTAAAATAGACTAATATTAGTCGATTTCTTCTTATATTCTATTTATATCGAATACTACTATATTAGCCCACGACCTACGACAATTCTAAAAAACAAGTTGAAAATCAAAATAACAATAGATAACAAAATCACAAAATTAATATGTTATTATTATTGTTATTATTTTTATTTTTGCTCCTTGTCTTTCTATATCTTCTATATAGAAATATAATATACGATTTACACTTAAAACTAGTTTTCCACATTGAGAACTACTAATATATACTAAATAATCGAATATCATCACATCTCAAAAAGACATTATATATATAGAGTTTCTTTATTTTCAACTTCATTATTCAGCTTCGAGTTATATAATTTATACTATTACTAGATAGATATAGAGAGATACGAGGAGAACCATTACTTTATAGTAGCCCGACAATATTTATAGTATATAGAGTATTATTTACATAATTGCTTTCACTTCGTTCATAAAGATAAGCTTATCAATTAAGGTTAACTAATTTTAGCTCCTCGGGCATACCGTAGCGCTAATTCATGAAGTGTTGAGTCTGTTCCTTCAAGTCAGGGGTAACGATTCTAGGCTCTACTTAGAGTATTAGACAACTCCTGTGGAGCGTCTGAATTCAGAAATTCCTCTCCTGAAATAAGAAAGCAACCCCGCATTTCATCAGTCGCATCAAGTCGATTCATATGAACGCTTAAGACGACACGGCCTATTTGTCGTATTGTGTGGGTCGCGTTCGTTTCAATCAGCGGTGGCGTTGGAAAGTCCAGGTTTCAGCATACGAAGTATCATGTTCATTTGAAGAATCCGCTCAAGGCTAGCAAGGATTAGCATTTTAAGCTTTTTGAGGGGTTAGGGTTGTGGAAAAGACGGTAGTTGTTTGATCTTTATTCCAACGGATCATTCATTAAATGCCTTGTATTTCTGTCAAATACTTTCATTTTGAGGTTTTTTGTTTCATTCAGAGGGAAGCCAATTGGCTCTAAAATAACCTTAAAGTAATGATCCTTGCTAATATTGTGCGAATTTTCAAAAGAACATGGTATATACCAAGTCACTTCTGTGCTAGTGAGCACACAGCAACACGGTTTAGAGGGAGCAGAGTAGGAGAATGAAGGTAATATGCTACCCCATGCATTGTTCAAAGAAATGTGGGCTCCAACTTCACTCTACTTGCGGGACATTGTCACCATATTATACGAGAAAGGCAGGCAGATTTGCTTCTGAAGTGACAATGTTTTTGTGTGGTACTGACTTGCCCTTGTCAAGAAAGGGGATTGAAAGGTTGTGTATGGGTAAATGGAGAGAATAAAGACCATGACTTTTTTCCCTTCTACGAAAATTCTTTAGCATCATTCTTTGCATCTTTCACACTCTTGCTATTTCGTTTGTCACGAACAATGTTGTATCGATTTTCTTTCCTTGCGCTTGCCGCCCAAGTGGCACTTGCTGCTATCAATGTCAATGTTGGCACAACTTATCAGACCATGGACGGCTTCGGATTCTCTCAAGCATTCGGTCGAGCGAATGATCTTTACGACCTTCCTTCTACCCAACGGACCTACGCACTTGACCTTCTCTTCAGTCCTACTGCTGGAGCAGGCTTCACCATCCTTCGAAATCGCATCGGTTCGGGGGGATCGGGCGACAGTATTGAGCCAACCAGTCCCGGTTCACCTAGTGCCACCCCCAATTATGTTTGGGATGGCAGTGACGGCCGCCAAGTATGGGTCTCACAACAAGCAAAGGCTTATGGAGTGACAAGATTCTATGCAAACGCCTGGAGTGCACCCGGCTTTATGAAAACCAACGGCGAGGAAACTAACGGAGGTTACCTGTGTGGTATGACCGGCGAATCCTGCTCGTCAGGAGATTGGATGCCAGCATATGCCGCGTTCTTGATCCAGTATATCAAATATTACGCTTCTGTTGGTATTGATTACAAGTATTTAGGCTTCTTAAATGAGCCTAACTATGTGTAAGTACTGTATTTGCACCCTCTAGCGATTCAACACTAACAAGAACTGCTCAGCACGGCCTATTCCTCCATGTTGGCTTCGGGTACACAAGCAGCAAGCTTCATCAAAGTACTTCATCCAGCTCTTACTGCCGCTGGCCTAAGTGAGGTCGGTATCAATTGCTGCGATATGGTTGGGTGGGAGGACCAGGTTACTGCTACGGCGCAACTTGTTGCAGCTGGTGTCGAAAACATGATTGCGAGAATTACATCCCATGGTTATTCAAGCGACCCAACCTCGCCCATCAAGACTTCTCGCCCAACTTGGATGACGGAGAGAGAAACGACAGATGCCTGGAATGCAAACTGGTACTCGACTGGATCCAGCTCTGATGGCTACACGTGGGCAAACAATATTCATACGGCCATCGTCAACGGAAATGTCAGTGCTTACTTCTACTGGGAGGGTATCGAATCCTCAACAAACAATGCTGGGCTCATCCAAATTTCTGGAACAACCGTAAATCCCTCCGCCAGACTCTGGGCATATGCACACTTTAGCCGATCGGTGCGCCCCGGTGCTGTCCGTGTTGCTACTTCTGGGGCTCCAGCTGGGATCAACACCAGCGCATTCAAGAACACCGACGGAACTGTTTCCGTGCAAATGATCAATACCAACACTGTCGCCACTGCCGTTCAAGTAACGACCACTGGCTTCTCAGCATCGAGCGTCGTCGCGTATGTGACTTCTCAAAGCCAGAACTCTATGGCTAGTCTCAGCGCCACTGTCAGTGGTGGTGCCGTCAGTGCTAAAGTCCCCGCCCAAGGCATGGTCACTTTCATTCTGTCTGGTTGAAAGCACAACTGCGACTTCCGCCGAGGCTACTCAATCCCAGTACGGAAAATGCGGCGGAACAGGATGGACTGGCCCAACGATCTGTGCTGCTCCGTATAGTTGCAAGATCACGAATGACTACTATTCCCAGTGCCTGTAAGGCGTAAACTCCTCGTCGTTAGACTGAGCGAACATTAGTCAGGAGGAGAATGCATCATATCCTGCACATTCATCCTTTCGTTTCCTTTAACTTTTACTTTCAACCCAAAAATGTTTATACTTGGCCCTTATCTTCTATGTAAATTTTATTATCACATTAGTATCAATCAGATTAAATTGCACCCGAATATCAATCGTTTTTGTGATAATTCCATAGGTACCATTTGTCGATTTTATGCAATTATCTTGAAATCACTACGATAATGATGAGAATGGCCGGAATGCGAACTATGCATAATGGACGCGGACTCTGATGTAAAAAGTGAAGTCCCAAGCTTGACTCAAGCACGATCTTTGCTTTTGCTTTCGATAGAAAAACACCGTCTCTACTTTGAGGATGAAAGCCTCTGAATGGCACGATTCTCCGACATGCACCTCATGGGGCAGATCTAAACAGACATTAGTGATCAGGCTTGTATATCGGCCAATGACTTTCGTGCTGTCGAAATAATATACCTGAGACTTTCTTTAGCATCCAGGGCTTGAAGCGCAAGCAAGAGCAGAGTAAAGCTTGTTTTAGGAAGAGCTGTGGCGGGTCCTGTCGCTCCACTATCATTTGCTACTGCCGGCATCTTTATAGTAACTAGCAGACACAAGCTTTACAGTACCGGTGGTAGCGGTCTTGACAGGCGGGTAAACATTCTTGGCTATGGCGCTTTTCGGGATAACTTAGAATCAAGTAAGAAAGGATCGAGGGACCCGTCTACCAGCCATGTCGTCACGCCCTGGTCGAAAAAAGCGGCACATCGAAAAACAATGCTACTCTCAATCATTTTTAAAATCAACAATTTACACAAGAAAGTAATCAAAAGATTTATAATTTGAAATTTAAGGGGAAACACTTAAAGCAGTAATGAATTCTTTAAAACTACCGAGGTGTATGGAATAAGTTATGTTATACCGCCTTCGTCAGCTAGGATTAGTTTGTGTGGGCAGAATAATTCTTTTGGTGACAAAATAAAAGCGGTGTAACATAGCTTATTCCATATATCTGCGTACAAGAGTCAACTAAAAGTGGGTTTCAAAAGACTTGCCTAGGTACTCTTTCAACCTTCGTACGAAGTATATCAGTTACACACAACTCCACCAAAAGGAAGCTTTTGACTATCCAGCATCATAAAACTCCGATTTAGCGGTAGGCGCAGTACCGAATGAACCACTTGGCATCGTGCCCGTTGACCAGGGTCCCCGTCGTCCCAAGCTTACTCTGACCCACCCAATTCTTCTGAATTCAGTTAATCAGATGCAGTGATCCCACATGCGTATAGTTCCCAACATGTGCATGCTAAGTTGGAGAAATGAGCTTGTTAGAACATGCTCACATTCAAGGTGGCTGCTGATATCATCAGCACCACATTTCCTTTTGTACTCTCAAATAGCAAAATGAGATCTTTTCTCTGCACGTAGAGCTATCTGATGTATAGAAACCCTTTATACGTATGCTTCTGTATTCTAACCTGCGATTATGGCGTCAGGGCCGGAGCTGGATCCGTCTTGCTACTATTCCCCTCCTCGTTATACTATCAATCGACTTTTTCATAACGATATCTCTAAGTTCATCGCCGAGACGAGTTTCTCTATCCTCGGCCCCATCCGACACTGTCACTCGCAAAGATCGTATATTCATTGCGAGCATGCATTGGAACACTGAACTCATTCTACGCTCTCATTGGAGTGCTGCTCTATTAGATCTAGTGAGATATTATGGCGTGGACAATGTCTATATCTCCATTGTAGAAAGTGGCAGTTTGGACGACACCAAGGGCGCTCTGAAGGATTTAGATATGGAATTGGGGAAGCTAGGCGTAGAGAGAAGCATTGAGTTGTTGGATATTACACACAAAGATGAAGTGGAACGGATACCTAATCTAGACGAGGAGGGGTGGATACAAACGAGCAGAGCCACAAGAGAACTACGTCGAATCCCTTATCTTGCAAAATTGCGAAACAGAGTTACGGACAAGTTGAAAAAGCTTGCAGACGGAACAGATGGTCAAAAAGAACGATCGTTTGACAAGATACTGTGGCTAAACGACGTCATTTTCACGGTATCTTAGCCATTTGCTTCCTTCCAATCTGTTGTACAGTCCTTCAATAAACTAATCATTTTTACTCGGTTTATAGACCGAAGATATCATAACCCTACTTGCAACAAGAGATGGCAACTACGCAGCTGCCTGTGCAATCGATTTCTCTAAACCCCCACTCTTTTATGACACTTTTGCTCTTCGCGACATCGAGGGCGAAAAACCAATTATGCAAACCTGGCCCTTTTTTCTGGCTGCCGAATCGCGGAATGCGATAAAGACACACGCACCAGTACCTGTTAAGTCCTGCTGGAATGGAATAGTAGTCTTTCAAGGCGAACCATTTTATGAGAATCCATCCCTGCGCTTTCGTGGCGTTCAAGATAGTCTTGCGCAGTATCATTTAGAAGGATCAGAATGCTGTCTTATTCACGCAGATAACAGTTTGAGTTTGACGAAAGGCGTTTGGCTTAATCCAAAGGTAAGAGTTTCGTACAATGCTGAAGCTGATAGTGTTGTGAATTCCAACAGGGGGAAGTGGCCGAGCAAAATTGAGATTCTAGAGGGGATATGGTACAATAGGTGGGCTCGATGGACGGGATTTCTGAAGAGATACACCGAACGTTTTTTAGTTCAAATAAGGGTGCAACGCTGGCGCAGTGAGACATTAGTTGCAGGAAAGGCAGAAGTTCATGAAAAGGGGGTTTACTGTCTAGTAAATGAGATGCAGGTTCTTAAGGAAAATGGTTGGGCACACATATGATTATTGCTATTTCGAATTTACAAAAAATTTGTACTTGATTTTAAAACAGAGAACTTGAAGATGAACAAAAGATGTTTTATTAACTTCATTTCAATATTTAATATTCTCTATTTGGTGATCTAACCAGCCTCTTACTCAGTATCACTCCCGAGCCCTCTGTTGAAAAACTTCCATCTCACTCTTCACTTTCTGCCACTTCTCTCTAATTTCCTTTGGTCCCGTACGATCCCACTTCTCATGTAGGCTCTTCACACCTGCTTCCCAGTCCTTCAAACTCGGCCACGTAGCACTCCACTCGCATCCCAATTCGAACCACGGCATTGGCCCCTCCCGTCTAAACGCATGATTCAACAAACTCTGCTCCATTGTATGGGGATCAAACCTCCTCCAACGTCTCATCACACTCATCAAATATTCAAACATTTCCTTACTCGGTGCCGCAACCCAGAATCCAGCTGAGAAGCTGTCTGTCGGGGGCGGTGGGTAAGGGTGGTTTCTTTCTCCGGAGAAGGCATTGTCGCTGCGGGCGGCGAAGGTGTAGTTGCTGGGTATTGGCATTTCGTCGGACTTCACCTCTTGGGTCCTATGTAGTAGTGAAGTCATTGGAGTTTGTATCATCACTTCGTCGAAAATCCCATCAAGTGGCTCGATAATCAGCGTATCAGCGTCTATAAACAGAATCCGCTCGTACTCTACCATCTCGAATATCCGCAATTTGGTGAACTGGTCTTTCCATCGTGTTACTCCCGTCGATATCCAGAACGAAAGGGGCACATCGGGTACAACTTTCACTGTTGCACCGTCGAGTTCTAAACGTTTGAGTTTTGAAGTGGCAACGTTCTGAGTGCAGAGGACAAGGAAGGGGATATCTGTTCTCTTCGACCGCGTTTTGGGATCGTGTAAGAGCTGATATGCCAGTGTTCTGGTGGCCTGAAAGTAAAAGTCGTCTTCTGGGAGCGCGGAGGGATCTTCCCCACCGGATAGGAATGTGGCTATTGCAACTTTTGACGTATGGCTAGTTTTTCTGATGGGTGCGTAGTTGGGGATTTGGGTGTAGTGAGGCATAGAAAATTTATGAAGATAGATCAATGTAAGAATGATAAGTGAGGATATGAGGAGAAGGTGGCGCCCATGAGGACTTATCCTACGTACGGTCATGACTGCTGAAAATGTAAGAAGCTATAACAGGTTCAAATTCAGAGGTCACTGTCACAACAATTGATCAAAAATATCGAAGGTCATAGTGTTCAGCGAACAGCAGCTTCGAACCTTTACCGAGCATAATATTGCACTTTCAACAGTCATAGGTACACTAAAGGAATGACTGTAAGATGACCGTAGGTATATTCACGAAAGAATGATCTATTACATGATGCTTGAAGCTTGAGGCATTGCAATTCTTCTTCCTATGCATTCAGCTTACAAAGTGTATGCAACTCCATTAAATAAAATTTGTTAACTTTCAGTGAGTTGAACTTCGTTGAACTTCGTTCAAGAAAGTATGAACACCCTAGAATAAGTAGAAGTTTAGACTCAGGAACATTAACCATGTAATACCGGTTTACATATTGTGGACTTGGCCTATGAAATCTTTGCTTATAAGAAGGGGGAGCAGCAATGTATAAGTGACATCTCCCCTACATAAAGGGGACGTAGGATATTGAATACGAGCTTTTGATGACATTCCAATGCAGATAATGGGACTTCAAGTTTGCTGATCTATAGCATCCTTTTGAGAGATTTGTTCCAGCTAGCAAGGATTGATATTTCAAGCTCATCGTGGATTAGAGTTGCGGAAGCCACTGATATTGCTTGATTCGATCGATCAATGGATTATTAATTAAATGCTTGGTATTTCCGTCGAATATTTCTATTTTAAAACGTTATACTGCACTTAGAGCGAAGCTAATTGAGTATCCCTACTAGCTTTAGACGAATCTCATAAGAAAAGCATCTAGATTCTGGAAAGATTAGTACTATTAATTCGAAAATCAGTAATGTATTATTTTGCTATAAGATTATTCTTATGATTCAATATAATATCTCCATGACTAAAGTTTGGTTTTAAAATACCTCAAGTAATTGCTCTAATCTAATAAAATATCTAAAGATATTTTGATTTGATAACGTAGGAATAACTAAGCAAAAGTGTATACAACTGAGGTAAACGGCTTGACTTACTTCTGATTGTCTTTGATCGAAGCGAATGAGTATCCACAAGGTCAAAGATGTCAGATTTTAGCATCAGTAGACTAGCCTCTTCGACACCCCTGCAAGCGAATGTCGGCTTTAATCTTTTGATTATATGTCATGAGAAAGACTCAGCCTCTCGTGAATGATCTACTGTATGAGTCCACACCCCCGCATTTCGAACACCTCCACATCTCAGAAACCACTTTGCTTTAAGTACTCATCATAGGTTAAACTTTGATAATACCCCCGAATGACATTCCATATATTAGGACCTCAAACATAATCTTGAAGTTCGAGGGTCTCTTTGAGAGACCTTCTTATGGTCAGGCATAAGCAAGCGGAGCGGCTCAGCTATTCGTCGATTGATTATATTATTAGTTCTGAATGAGTGACTTCACCCCCCCCCCCCAAATGATTGGGATGCGGTTTCGTGTCTGATTCCAGCGAACACGCTATAGTCGATTCTCATCATGAAACGGCGTATCTACTCGGCATACTAGAGTATTTTCTGTAAACACTCGTTTTCAAGATAGTCTCAAATATTAGAGTCTATAAGTTAGAGCAGCAAACACCGTTGACTCTCTGCCTACCCTGAGCGACGTAGTTCGATTGCTCTAGTTTCAATGCTGAGGATTCACACGAGGTTCGAAAACCGCGGTTCCAATGCAATAAACACAATGCATGCCCCCCTTCAAAAGATGAAAACACCAAATACCTCAACAATTCTCTCCCACACTACTTTTATGTTTGCTCACTCCCAAACTTCGCAACTATTGCCCCATAATTGCTCTTTTGCGCGATTAACAGATTTTCAATGGGATGGCGAGAGCATAGCTTATTGCTATCAATCAATAGTCAGTAAGACTCGGTGCCTGGAAAGGAAGGTCTTTTGGTACCATCCACCGGCTAGCAAAGATCCAACATCGAAACGGGAAGGTCTCTCATCACTCGTCGATATTGCCTCTAGTCTGCGTACGTTGAGGGGCATGCACACACTAGTCCTCTACGCAACCCATTAACAACAAAGATACAAAGTACTTCCTCGTGAGCGAGTTCAAGAAACTGGTACGATGATGATGTCAATATGATTATCAATGCATATGTGCATTGCATCCGGCCCATTCGGAACACAGATATCTCGCACAGTCGATCACTTTAGGTTAGACGACAGGGATATTTCGCAAGCAGTCATTCGGCCCATATAACAGGGATCCCACTAGCGCCGCGGGTGCACACGAGCGGCACAGCTCGCCTCGTGACTTTACGATACGAGATACAATGTAACTCCTTATCGTGTAGCGTCTGCTATTGGTACAAGATATACTAGCGAGGGGCTCGCTCATGTGATCGATGCCAAGCTTATCAGACGATTTTTATTGGTCTGGAAGATAGAGGGTAGAGATTAGATCAATTAGGGGAAATTCTTGTCAATTGGGATGTTGATTACTTTTGTACGCGAGAAATGCGTATTGCCGTGTTGAATAGTATTGCTATAAGGGACTGATAGATATTGTGTGGTAGACTTACGTGCTAGTGCAATGAGACCAAGGAAAGGATTATCAGTCTCTGCTATATTTGCTATATTTGACTGTGAAGCGAGCGCCCATAGCAATTATGCAGGATATGGAAATGGGCGACGTCAAAGCCTCAGATGAGGTTGTAACTATTGCTACTGATTCCAAATCTTCATCGGACAGAGAGAAGATAGACAAACTTGAGGCGCGCGACTCGTTCTCCCAAAAAGAACCTGTTATGAGCATGACCCCCAAAGGCTCTACTCCCGCCGCGACAGAACAATCAGTCAGCGTAAATAACGAGCCACAGTACCCTGAGGGTCCCAAACTCGTCACCATTATACTGGCGCTGTGTTTGGCTGTATTTTTGGTGGCGCTGGATCAGACGATTATTTCTACTGCTATTCCGAAGATTACGGATCATTTCAAGAGTACGGGAGATATTGGTTGGTGAGTGCATTGTTGTTGAGTATTATGCATGGGATTGATGTTTTGAGATTTATTTGTATGAGTGATTGCTAATGTCTGTAGGTATGGATCAAGCTACTTACTTACGAAAGCGGCGTTGCAGCCTAGTCTTGGGAGGATATACTCAATCTTCAGCGTTCGTGTGCACTGCGTTTCTCAAATATGATTTTTGGCTAATGATTTGATAGATCAAATATACCTTCTTGACTGCCATTGCCATCTTTGAGCTTGGGTAAGTAATCATCACATCCTCTATCAGTCCCGCGTACTGACAGATCAATACACAGCTCCTTAATCTGCGCTACAGCAACGAGCAGCAATATGCTGATCGTTGGCCGAGCGATTGCTGGAGCGGGAGTAGGAGGTCTGTTTACAGGTTCGATTATTATTGTTGTGTATAGTTGTAAGTTCTAGCTTACTTTAACTCACCACTCATACAAATGGTTTCATCGAGACAGGCAGAACTAACTTGAGAAGTGCCGCTGCGTAAGAGGCCACTGGCAATGGGTATAATTAGTAGTATGTGGGGAATAGCATCAGTCGCCGGACCATTGCTCGGCGGCGTCTTTACGCAAGTCTCCCATTTATAGACATAGCATCTATAGACCCACTGACCTTCTCAAACAGCGATAAGCTTTCCTGGCGCTGGTGCTTCTACATCAAGTAAGAATATCAATATTCCATACCCCAAGTCCAGAACCTCAACAAACGCCAGCTAACTCCCCTTCCCCGCCACAGCCTCCCCATCGGAGCCTTCTGTGTCGCTGTAATATCTCTCATCCTTCACATCAACCGCCCCAATAATCCCTCCTCTCTTACCCTCAAGCAACGCATCCTAAAGCTCGACCTCCTCGGTGCCTCTCTCCTCATTCCTGCCATAATTTGTCTCCTCCTACCTCTCCAATGGGGCGGCTCCACCTACCCTTGGAACAGCGGTCACATTATCGGCCTCTTCGTCACCTCAGCTATTCTCACCCTCCTATTCATCTGCACGCAAATCCGGCTGGGCGAGGCCGGAACCCTCCCTCCATACCTTTTCCAAAATCGGAATACCGTATGCGCATTCGCATTCTCCGCATTTTTCGGCGCTGGTTTCTTCAGTCTCTCCTACTACCTCCCCGTATATTTCCAAAGTGTCAAAGGCTCCTCTGCCCTGCACGCCGGAATCCAAATGCTCCCCTTACTGCTCGCATGCACGGTCAGTTCCACCGGAACCGGGGCTGCGATCTCCGCACTCGGGTACTACACCCCCATCATGCTCTTCTGCATGTTATTATTTGCCATTGGCTCCGGGCTACTAACCACGCTGTCGGTCAATACGTCGTATGCGCGGAACGCGGGGTTCCAGGTTCTTACCGGTCTGGGTGTGGGCGTCGGGTTCGAGAGCGGGATTATTGTCGCGCAGACGGTAATGTCAAACAAGCGGATTCCGGTGGCTATATCGTGTGTTTCGTTGTTTATGACGCTGGGTGGAGCGGTATTTGTGCCGGTTTCGCAGACACTGTTTCAGAATAAGTTGGTAGGGGGGATTGAGGAGAGGGTCCCGGGGTTAGATGCGAGGGCATTCTTGGATAGTGGGGTTACGGAGATTAGGGCGCTATTGGAAACATGGGGGCAGGAAGGACAATTGGAGAAGGTATTGGAGGCGTATGCGGAGGGGTTGAAAGCGACATTTTGGGTTTCGACGGCTTGTGCTATTGGGGGGTTTCTGGCAGCCTGTGGTTTGGAGTGGAAGAGTGTAAGGAAGGAGAAAAAGGAAGAGGGGCATTGAACTAGTGAGGTTGGAATAATAGGAATTTTATATACGGTGATTGACGGGAAGTTGGTATATGAGACAAAAATTACGATTTGCATGCCATGAGGGGGTAAGTGTAAACAAATTGATAGAATATACGAATATAGAGGACAAGATATTATGGAGAAAAAAAAACAATTTTGATAATGTGGGTAACCATCAACAGCAGATTCCCGCTTTGATAACCCGTTGAATTCATGCAAGTAACCTATATCTTAGCCAATCGGCTTATACTCCAAAAACTAGTTTCAGAATTCCTAGAGAGTACACTCGTAGTCTACTGGCGACTCGACTATATCTTTGCAATCCCCTCTTGTTCCCTTCGTGTTGTTCGCCAGACGTAATACGAGAAGGTTTGCTGCCTCAAAGTTACTTGCATGGCTTTCATACCATTCTAGCGAAGCGCGCGGTGGTTGTTCACTGAGATGTATGTACACATGCAACATTATATGGTGCAATCATGCTGTTTATGCTCATATTCTGTGTTGCGTTGCCATTGCATGAGATAGCAAAATCAAGCCACTGTCTCATCACGAATTTTTCGACCTCAACGAAACCAAAAATGGTGGCTTTCGCCCATGATGTAACTGAATCAGAGTCTATCGATTTTTTTTCGATACAGGTGGTAAACAATGCTGAGGAGGGAAGATGCGATGAAGTTGCGATGGAAATAAAGAAGTACTGCTCCTTAGCTTCAGTTGTACACGGAATGCTTTGCATGCTCCAACATATAATTTTGCTTCTAAAAAGGATTTAACAGAAAAAGAAGAACACAGTTTGATTCATTAAATTATCCATTGTCAGATAAATGATAGGTAGATATGCTTCTTCTTCAACCTTTCTTCAAATGGGGGCAAGCCCCCAGACCCCCAGACCTCGCTGCGCTCGAAAAAACAGAGAAGGTTTTTATGTTCATGTTCATGTTCAGAACGGAACAAAATATTGGCTATAATGCCCTGTTTAACATATAACGCCTCCCAAGATGTCGGGGCCAGCGTCTCTTATGTATATATATATATACTTGAGCTGTAAAATCGACCTTCAAGATTGGACTTGATGGACTTGATGCATTCAACAACCATCTTACTGCCGGAAAGCGGTGATCAAACACGTGATAAAGGCCATTAGATCAATTTGTTGCATATCTGAAAAAACGACAAGTCAAATTACAAGCATCTCCATAAAATCAGCGCCAAATTGAAAAAGTTCCATCGACTGGGAATAAGAACAATTTCTCGGAGTTATTCCCGGCGTGAATCACTGGTGAATATTGCCTGATAACTAAGAACTTGGATTTCAACTCTGAAGGCAGTATCACCTTACACACTCTTAAAAAGTTTGATGTCAAAACAACGGTTTAAGTTAATATATTATTTCCTTGCTGTAATAGCGTCGATGTCTCTTTCTCAGTTGCGACCGTGTCGCGTCATTTAAAGAGCTACATTTAGCTTTACGGCAATCAAACATATAACTGCGAAAATGGCCGCCTGGAGACCTCTCAAACTTTCTAACTCTGCTAGCGCACACCTACCCCTCTTTCTCATCTCATCCGAATTCAACAATGATTCATACCTAGTTCAACTGACCGATTTAACGAATACCTGGGTCGAAAGTGTAGATCGCGATGCGATAATCGAACGAAGCAGAGAAGGGAATACCAGTATCGATCCAAGTGAAGATGAGGACCAGTTATCGATATTTCTTGAAAAGATCGGACTTGGTCTTGCAGGAGGAAATGATACTAGTCTATGTCTGCAAGTCGGGCCGGACATTGGAGATATCTCACCAACTATACTTCTCCATGTTACGATTCAACTACCTGGTGGATTGAAGGACTTAGAATGGCGTTACGAATTGGCCTTACAGACGCCGAAAGAAACCGTCGACAAGTTACTTCTTCCGAGTTTAATCGCGCTACAAGAAAAGAAAAAAGATTTCGAGGGGCTAGTGGAGCTGCTTGAGGAGAAAGATGCGGTTATACAGAAGTTGGTGGATACTTTGGAAAATCAAGGGACCGACCTAGGTACAATATTTCATCAGGTTGCAGGAAGACCGGGAAAGAAAACTGACAGGAAGAAGGCGAGTGAGAAGATCCAAGGATTGAAGATTTTCGACGTAAAAGCTTGGAGGCAGAAGTCTGGATCTGATAAACCGGATGACAAGTGGGAGTTATTGAACAATGTCTTTGGTGGTAATGATATAAGTCCGAATCTCTCCAAGACGAATAGTCTTGACAAAGAGGATCGGAAACACAATTGGTGGGAGCATATACAGGGCAAGAGGGTCGGTACGTTGGGGAGTAAGCTTGCGACAAATACAACAGATTCATCGTGGAGAAGTACTCAACAAGAACATACACAACCCGAGGATGATTTTCAAGTACAATCAACACCACCTCATCTCTCAAGGACTAGGGCGAAGCCTGATGTTTTAATGGATGATTCTACAGATGATGATGACGATGATGATCTTGATGCTCCATCCCAGCGTTCGAGAGTACCAGATAATCTGTCTATTTCGCAAGCTCGCGCACCAAGTCCCGATCGCACTATAAGCCCAAGCCCACCAAGAGCGAAACCCCTTGTTAAACTGGGTACAAAACGCAAAGCTTCAACACCAACTCCTCCAGGTCAAAACGCAGAGGATACCACTGAAGATGACGAACCTATACCAGACAGCTTACACTCTACGAATGCAATTAATAATAATGATAATGATACCACCGATGATGACGGCCCATCCTCTCCACCTCCAAAACGCCAACAGACTCCCAAGACCTCGCCAGCTAAGCAGAAAGGCAAGCTTGGGAAGATAGGCGGAAAGAAAGCTCCGTCGCCTTCTCCAGAACCGGAGTCGGAGCCGGAGCCGGAGCCAATCGTTGAACCTGAGGCTATTAAGGTGCGACCCAAAAGAGGCATGCTCGGCAAAATAGGCGGAAAGAAAAAGGAGACAGCGTCAATACCTGACATCGACTCTCAGAGTTCAGTATCGCCAAAGAAGAAGCTGGGTACTATCGGTGGGAGGAAGACCGCTATCGAGGGCGCTAGTCAGGGAGAAGATATCCCTGACGAAGTGAACAGAGGAAGGGGAAGAGCACTGACGACAGAGGAGACGGGGAAATCAAGAGAGAAAACCCCACCACCAAGGGAGACTTCTGAGGAAAGGGCTGATAAGAAGAGAGCGATTTTGAAAAAGGAATTGGAAGCAAAAAGTAAGGCACCAGCTAAAAAGATAAGGAAATTCTGAGGAGAGAAGTCGTGGGTAGTGAAAATGTGTAAACATATAAGTATGTTCATCTACCCCATTTGAACAATTTTGCATTTTCTTTACAGACCTTGCTTCTTGTCATTAGCCTTGCGCACATCATCCATTTTCCAATTATCTACAGCATCTCAGCAGCCTCACTGGCTAGACGACAAGTCTCTCTATTTGAAGTTTCATTACACTCGTCACCCCATCACATACCCAAAGTACTTTCTTTGTGTTTATTGCACCCTTACAAAATTCATTCGAGTACTGTTCAATCTTTGAATGCCATGTCTCTTGCTTCAAGTAGTTTACCTTCCCTGATGCGCGGCCTCTGGTGCCTCTCTTCATGCACCAAGCGTTACCTCGATGCTCCATTATGAAACTCCAAATTTATTCAATAAACCTTTCTCTCCCAGTAGCTGAGTAAGACTCGAGATCATGGTTGCATATGTCAAGCACGGATCACATACTACCCATATTGTTGCCATGTGGTTTTGTTGCATGTCTAGAGCACAGACCGCATTGTTGAAGAGTGTTTGTATGGAGGTGAGATGGTTTGTCGTCTTGTGTCTTCTTCATGGACTCGTGTTCTTGCTATACTTCCAGCACCTTTCTCGATACACTTGCTGGGTTGGCACGCTTTGGCGAAACATCTACACAGATAAGTCACATGTTGAAAACCCTTCGACATGTTATTTTGTTGCTTATCTCAAGCACAGACCGGGCTCTTGGGAAGCCATGTTTGTGTAAAGTAGATATCTTTTGCTCTGTCTCGACGTTGGTCTGCATCTTTCAGTATGATATAGGCGGGGTATGAGATTGGCGATTAGTCAACACTTACTTGAGATCTACAATCTATCGTCTCTTGTGCTCGTACAATGATCAGTGATATAGATGCAATAGATCTCGCCTTGCGCAACTGGTGGGTAGAGCTACTTGTCAGATAGGTACTTACTTGGAATGAAAGTAGGCGATTTGACTTTTTGATATACTGGATGAGAATTTCCAGATATTCTCTATCAATAACGTTAATGGATATACAAAGTGGTTTTATAGATAGCCCTGGTCAGGCAGGTAGGTATGTATAAGCTTGTCGATATGATATGTATAAAGCGTATTAGATCGTCTTGATCATTAGCTCAACCCCTTTTCCCCTTTGAGCCAAACCAAGCGGTATCCAAATCATCTTTCTGTGATGGTCAATACGTTCATTCTATAGTATGAAGAGATTGACTTTGAAGCTCTACAAATATGCGCAATCTGGATCGCGTCACTATCTTGGTAATGTAATGTGTGAATCTTCCTATAATATTCGTCTATGCAATTGAGTAAGTATATCATCCTCAATATACACATACATGTATATCACCATATTGGTAATGTGTGAATCTTTACTCTATGCAATCGAAGTATATCATTCTCAATATATGCATGTATTGTATTGTATTGTATGTATGTCGTACACTCATAAGGCTGAGACAAGCCTTCTGTTTCGACAGATGTAATCTTACGTACATACCTAGCTATTGATTCAAACTAACCCCAGCGTCCACCAGTGGTCTCAACTAAACGATTAGTCTCAACGTCTAAGGATGCTTAAATCCCCATATTCGATGAATCATATGATAGCAGGTAATTATACAATATATAAATAGATAGACGATAGCAAGAAAAGAAACCATCCATCCATCCATCATGCATCAAAAAAATCTCCCATCGCGATGATAAAATTACAGACATGCAACAAAAGCATCCCTCACGCTCCTCCTTGTTTTTTTGTCTTCGCGTGTGCCATTTGTTGCACGTCTAGAAAATGTGCATCGCGATCTTGCTTTTGTGATGAGAAATGTCTGTTCGATGGATGGTACGTATATCCATAGATACATAGATACAGACATAGCAACGAATTCTCGATGGCGCGCATTTCTTTCAGATCGTCTTTATCCAAAATGCGGTGGAGTGACGGAGCAAAGGAAGCGAGGATCGGGAGGTGTTTATTGGGGGAGAAGAAAGATTAGTCAGCATCGGCATTGCGATTGCGGATTCTTGGGCTGGAGATGAGATGAGATGAGATTGATTCTGTTTGGGGTTCTTTGTGAGGGATTGATTTATTGATTTTCTATGTTTAAATTTGAAATGGTTTCCAAGGCATGGCAAATGAGGAAATCTGGGAAGGGGATGAAATCATGAAAGGAGAGGGAATGTTAGGTTTTGTTGCATGTCTGACATCGTCGATGTAAAATAATTAATTGCGGATGAGGGTGGTGGATTGATTGATTGATGGATTGATTGCAGCGGGATGGCATCATTGGGGGGGGGGGGTTGGACCGGGTTTGCTTTTCATCGTACGATATGATAATGATGATGATGATAGTTAAGATGCGATGAGATGCGATGAATTGCGATGAATTGCGATGCGATGAGACGGTTGAGATGCCGATGAGATGGTTGAGATGCCGATGACGCTGGTGGTTGGAAAGTTGGGAAGATGGGATTAGGTAATACTACTGGCAGGTCGGACTTTGAATCATAGATTGATGGATGCCTGGCTGGCTGGCTGGATGGCCTGATTTGGGGTCGATGGTGGATGGATTATTTGTGTGTGACCATTGATGAACATCGAGATTTGGGGAGAGATGGATGAATGATGGATGATGGAGTGGAGGGAAGGAAGGATCGGTACCGATGGGTCGATGCTTTTTCGATGCTTTCCAGGTGTTTGTTTTGTTCGCTTGTGGGTGGATCGGGTTATGGAGGGAAAGGGTCACGGGGTTTGGGATCTGGGGTTGGATTTTGATTTTGACATTAACATTAACATTAACATTGATATTGATATTGACATTGATATTGACATTGATATTGATATTAACATTAACATTAACATTGATATTGATATTGATATTGATATTGATATTGATATTGATATTGATATTGACATTGACATTGACATTGACATTGACATTGATATTGACAATGATATTGACATCGACATCGATATCGATTTATCGTGAATTGTGATGAATTGTGAATTGTCAATTGTCAATTGTTTCAAGGAGTACTGAGGATCGTATTGATTGAATCGATTCGATGGATTGATTCATTGATTTGTGGATTTTGGTAATATATACCTAGGTACCTACCTACCTACTAGGTATGCTGATGAGAATGAATCGACGATTACTAGTTGGTTGTATAGGTAGGTACCTAGGGATGCTTGAGTTGGTATAGGATTCAATACTTAGGTATATGCTCTCTTTTCATCATCATCATCTTCTTCTTCTTCTTCTTCTTCTTTTTCCTCCTCTCTTCGATTTACTTTGCACTTGATGTCTCAGATGCAGGTACATATTGTATACATATTGTATATCATATCAGAGATTTCCACAAGAAAGAAGTTACCTAGTACCTCGCATCATGCCCGTACCTTCCTCTTCCTTCCCCCTTGCTTTACATCTTTCTCTTTGGCCACAATATATAAATACAACACAATTCACCCCTTCCCTCTACATCCTCAATATGTTGCACATCTCACTAGTCATTCACCAACTCCCTCTTTCCCAAATACCATCATGAGATTTTCTGTTGCATATCTCAATATTCACCTTGGTGACTCTATTTATACATCCCTATATTATTGCTATCAACTCAGCAAATTTACAAGTCTTGTTGCATATCGTAGACGATTCACTTGAGATCTTCGTGTGTAAATAAGGGAGGTATCTAGATAGGTATACTTCATTCCTTTCCCTTCGATATACACTTATCTAGGTAGATATGTATCTTTTCGGTTGGATATCTCAGTATTCACACTTTGGTTCTGCTTGCTAGATTAGATGCACCTAGTAGATCCAAGGATCCATGTGAATGTACGGTTCGAGAAGGAACAAAACTTCTTTGTTGCATATCGTATTTGATTCACCGGTGGATTCTCGTCACTTATTCAAGTTATTCATACAAATAGAATAGATAGGTAGGTACCTGGGTATACCTGATTCTCTTTCCCTTTACATCACTTTTATTTTGTCTTCACATAGTCATGATTCATCGAATCATCATTGAGTCAATACGCATGTATCATTCAAGAAGATGTTTTTCCTACAATAAATTATGAACCTATAGTCATATTGTACAACTGATTATCACGCCTTATTTCTGTTCCTCACATATCACAATACTTCGTTGCATATCTAACATCTCCCTCTCATAAATTCTAAACCTGCCTACCTTCTCAAGACATCCACCTAACCAATCAAGAGATATATATCTTCCTGTTGCATATCGCATATCACATTCTATTCACTTGTTTTATATTCATTACTACGTTGCTATATACGATAGAGTATCAAAAATGCTGTGTTGTATACTAATTATCTATACATCCACCTTGGGTAACATATCATATGAAGTTTGAGTTTGAGTTGATTCATCATACATTCGGTAATTGTACTTGTGAAGAAATTTACCTACCTAGGAGGTTCTGCGTATCGCATGGAATTCATCTGTGTTCCTTATTACATAGTGTACTCTGATCCAAGGGGGAGTAGCCAGTATGTATCTAGTACTTGATATCTAGTATCGCATCACTCGATTTTCGATGCTGGATATTTTATTTACTTCAAATTGATTCGATTCATTTCATCTCGATGTATCATGGGAATTCTGAATGGGAATCCTCTCATATATCTATATATGAATCGATGAGAAGTAGAATTGCATACCTGGGTAGGTAATTCTTTCGCATATCTAATATCATTCACCGTTCATCAATTTCAACAAACATCCTTATTATACGTAGCTACGGAAAGTTGATGTATGAGAGAGAATGAAGAGGAGAATAGAGAAGAGAAGATGAAGTTAGGGTCCTGAAAATAAGAAGGATGGGTATGTTGCATATCAGAATATTCATTCATACCTGAATATAGGAAGGATAGTGAAGTATACTATACTATACTATACAGCATGAATGAAATGTCATATATCCAAAAGGTGTTAACAGTATCATAATAAATGGATTTAGTGTACTTAGGTAGGTACGAGAGATTCTTGTTGCATATCTTATTACCTACCTATTCACCTGCGTTGTCCATCTATCATTTAATATATGTTGGTGAGAGTACGTAGGTAAGTGAGTGTATTGTTTATATTGCACATCTTCATTATCCACCTGGATATTTGATCTTGCTTGAACTGTGAAGGAATATCTAGGTACTAGCAGAAACTTTGGGTATTCGGCGAGACGCGCGGTTCTGCAAATGCTGAATCACGAAATCAAGTATGAGAAAGATGTATGAGAAGACTTGGATTACGCAAATGATATCATAGGTAAGCGTAGAAAATTTGTGAGCATCAATGAATGTATCAAAAGGTACTCTGCGATCGAGAAATCTACTCGATACAATTTTAACTGTGATACGGAACAAATTTGCAAGCAAAAGCAGATTTGAAAGAAACCAATCAAACTAGACTATTCAAAAAATACCAATACCAATACAAAATCTCCTCCATCGAAAGAAAGAAAAAGAACAAAAAAATGCAGTGCTCCTCCTCCATAAAAGTAATAATCCAACAATTAACTTACAAGAACCCAGACTCATTACAACAACTCCTTAATTCCTACACCATTCACGCAACCCTTTATTACGCTTTAAATCCCTCCACCTGGAACTGCATTTTGAATCCCTCGTGCGCCTTCCTCCTTCCCCTCTTATCAATATACCCCACCATAGCCGCAAACCCCAAACACCCCAACGCAATCACATACTGTCCGATCTGCAACGGAACCCCCCTACTAATCTGTTGTCCCGTGCTCCTACTCGTGACAAACTGGATTGCTCCTCCAGCAGTACTAATACTACCCGCTGCACTCATCATGTTACCCGCACTCCACTGCAAGATCGCAGATGCCATTTTGGAGGTGGGGAGAGTCCAGATTGTCCAGAGAACTCCGATGCTGAAAGCAAAGAAAGGGACGAGAATTAGAGGGAGAAGTTTTTGTTGAATGCCGACGGCGAGTTCGATGTTTTCCGCAGTAGACGTGTCGGTGCTTCCTTTAAAGAGCGCGGCTTGCACGATGGCGGCGGCGCTGCTGGCGGTTCGACCGTAAGGAAAATTCGGTGTGCAGACATCTTTACCCGTACTAGGAATGATAGCACAGACTCCTGGGGTTGGGTCAGTATGGCTTGGGATATAACGTGATGTGTAGAGTGTATACATACCAAAATAGCCAACTCGAAAATTCGGGACGATGAACTCGTTAGATGCACCGCTAAACACGTTGATGGTAAAGAAAGCTCGGGAGATCGCGTTATTTGCCATGCATCCCGTCAAAACGATAACTGCACGTTCATTAACAATCCATCTCGTATGATGATCAAAAAAGTGGTTTGGACTTACAATATAAACCAATAATAGGAAAGCCAGTAAACATGAACAATATTCGTCGAATCCACAGTTGCTTCGTCGGCAACTTCTCGTCTTCTTCATGGTATCCACCCACATAGTCCACCGCCCTATCGATTGTTTCTCTTACTCTTTCGCTATACTCCATTAATCTTTCCCTTGCAAGTCGAAGGTTTCTCTTCTCTTCTCGAATTGACGCCTTTTCATCTTCGACTTTCTCTTCTTTGGCTCGAATTGCTGCATATTTTGCTCTCAATTGAGATTTCTCCCTTCTTAATTCTGATTCACGCCTCCGCAACTCAGATTCATCTCTCTTCACATCCCTGTGCTTCTCTCTTAACAATTCTGCAGCTTCTCTCTGGTCATTTTTGGCGACGTAAGCTTTCTCCTCAAATCGTTCCTTTTCCTTCGCAAATTCTGCATCTTGTCTCTTCAATCTCGATGCTTTGTCTGCTAGACTTCTCATCTCCATTGCCTTTTCTTCTGGAGTTATCTTTGCCCCTGCCTCTGACCACCATCTTTGATCTCGAAGGCTATCTTGTCCCTTGCCTGACCACCAACGATCTCGACTGCTTTTAGGTTGTTTCTTTGAAGCAGAATGATTTGGATTGTTCTTCTTTCGGCGCTTTTTCTTCTGGTGCCTTTTCCACAACACTTTGGCGGCAGGCCGAGCCAGCCACATTTACCTATCTTTGAAATCTATATCCGGGGGCCGACTTTTGTATGAAAACATAAATAAAGGTGGTACGGAAAGTATTTCTCGATCATCAATGAAACAAGAGTAAATCAATCTGAAGTAAACATCATCGATTGTTAATCAAAGTTGGAACAGGGAAGCATGAAAGATGCTGGAAGGGGAGTTGGGGGAATGCTTGCATTATCTCTTTGGTGAAAAGACAGGACTCCGGCCTTGGTCACAACCGTTATCTGGGTTTGTGGTTACTGTAGAAGTTCGTAATGACCACGCTAGAACTATGCGTAAGGTCTAGAATCCAGACCTACAAAAGATGCCTTCTTGAATTGGGGCTCAAGATTTGCGGGCCAGCAGGAGATGGCGTTTTTGAATGCTCAAACGCACGCGATACTCATTTAAACCCATTCAATAACACAATTCTACACAGGCAAAAGCTTTGGTCGGTTTGAAACCAACAGAATATTACAGATTTGACAATGTTGTGGCTGTGGTTGGATATGTAGTAGGATCGCGCGTAATTGTGGTGGACCGCTTGGTGTGGCTGTTGGTCGCCACAACCACTCCAACGATGAGTTGATCCTACGATTTTCGGTTGAGTAGAACGTTATTTACAATGATGTCAAAGTATTTTAAATTCATCAAGAACAGTAGTAACTGCGCCGATAATTTGACCATTGCTACATATTTGAGTTAGGAAGTAAGTAACGATTGCACATTTTGCAAAACAAGCGGTAACGTACAATGCATGGAATATAGGTCACTGGCTGCAGAAAAGCGATATAGTCAAGAACTTGTCGAGGTTTTCATCAAGAAGGGGCAGTTTTACTGGACAATTGGGAAACCTCCTGGCCAATCTGCCTGATGGCAAAGCGAGTGACCTTTGCCGAAGTTTGACCTCCTTCAAAGCCGAAGAAAAAAAGGTCATCTGCCCTGCCTTAAACTTGCGAATGACTCAGATTCAGATCTTGTTGGACGATATGATAAGAAGGATCTCTCCCCGACCTCTATCATACCGATTGCATGAAATGGCGGATGTTTGACACATTTACCAGCAATTGCCTCCAGTCAAATTTCATCGCTTGGAGAGCCATCTCAATCTTCTTGTTATAGCCTTTTTTCTTCTTGAAATCCTTTGAATCCTTCGACACAAGACTCGCAAATGGCTTCGAGATATAATATAGTCGACTACGACTCGGACGATGAGCTGGAACTCAGTCCGCACATTAATAATCTCATCTCAGCAGCCGAATTCGTTATTCGGCTGTTAAAAAGGGGAAACATCGATTATGCTTTAATGGGAGCATTCGCCCTTAAGTGCTGTGGCAGCGCTCGTGATACGAATAATATTGATATAGTGGTAGACACTTCAATGAAGAAGATATGGCAAATTATTGAGCCAGAGAGCAGGTAACTTGCCATGAGCATTCAACTTTCAAACTCACTCTGACATTGATAGATTGGTAATTCCTCAATCTCGACTTGTTGCAGATGTAATGAAAATATTTGTCAAGACTGGTCCAAGTTACGATGGATGTTCAGAAACAAGACTCATCGAGGTAGAGTTAATTGCACCAGGTAGGTATCTCATGAGATTTCATTTTGCAATGAGTGCTAACAAACCAACTAGGCTCAAATGGTACTCCGCGGGATATACGAAATCATCAACAAACTCTCGTGGTACCCAGTCCAGCAGGATATCAGATAGCTCTCAAGGCCTTAGATGTTCTGTACTTGTTGAGGAGCAAACTGGATGTTATGGCTGCACGAGGAGCCCCCAAAGACTATCTAGATGCTCAATTCATTGTCGGAAATTGGAGAAAAGAATTGGAGAGAATTCAAGAATACTCCGAGGTAGTGAATACGCAAAATGATGACCAGTTGATCCTGACTCCAACATATTCTCCAATGGTTTGGTAGGTAGTACACTGTAAGTGATGAATGAGTAAGGTCTTGTAAAATGAAGAGGAAAAAGGAAGCCAAGGATAGTATTTGTCGGGTTACAAAATGCACAAAGGCACATTATATTTTTATAGCTAGCCGTTGACTATCGAGACTGCAATAGCCCCCTTTTGTGAGATGCTTCATGAGATGTCACCAAAGCGTATATCTTCATTGTCATTGGAGATAGGAAGCACCGGTAAGGTTAAAAGATCATGCTGTTGTAACACAATTACTGTAGTGACCAGAAGATAAAAGGTTTGCAAGCCGATACGAAGATACAGAGATACAAAACGGGCATATACGGAATAATTGACATACGGGAAGATGCTCAAGATGATGCATTGTTTTGGTGTTGTGTCTTGTTGTGTTTGGTTGTGTTTGTGTCAATTGGTAACATTCCTCGGGCGGTGAGCCTAGTAACTTTTTGGGTCGGCAGTTTCAGCACCATTTCAAGGTCTAAAAGGTTTAGAAGAACCTAATATGCTGGATACCTACCTCCTACCTAGGTAATATTGTCATTTTACTCACTACTCAAATGTTGCTCGGTATCGAATTTAGGATGCCTCCTTGAGGAATTACATTTATAACCTGCGAAAATGAACAAAGGAAAGATGATGAGGAAATTACTTGGACAGACTGCTACTACTGTCGAGGTTTCCGACACCAACAATGACTCGCCTCAACTCCGACCGACTGCTTCACAGGGTACCGTCTATTCAGCAGGCGCATCACTTTCATGTCTTGGTCGCGCCTCGGATGGGTCGCGCGCCGTTATAGCTGGACCGAAAGTCTTCAAGATCGTCAAAACAGAAGGGTCGAAAATTACAGAGGATATTGATCTTCGTACCTCGATATCTGCATATCCCACAGGGCATGATGGTACGGCAGCTACCTCAGACCAACTTAATATTAGAGCCGTTCGATGGTCTCATACACAATTCAGCTCTACGATAGTTACTGCAGGCGGAAATGGAAGGATAACGGTCTATGACCTCAATCGCGCAGGAGGAGAAGGATTCGAGCTTGCGCGAATTCAGGAACACCCTCGACAGGTTCATAAACTTGCGATCAATTCATTCAAGGGGAATTGGTTTTTATCAGCCAGTCAGGATGGATCTGTCAAGTGTTTCGATTTGCGTGACACGCGTCGAAGTGTGGCTACCTATAAATGTAACGCAGATGCGGTTAGAGATGTGAAATGGTCGCCAACGGATGGCATGGAGTTTGCTTGCTCCACGGATGCTGGAATCATACAGAAATGGGACTTCAGGAAGTCAAGTGCTCCCATTATGAAGATAACCGCCCACAATAGTGCTGTGTTTTCAATTTCATGGCACCCGGATGGAGATCATATTATAAGTGGAGGCAAAGACCAGCAATGTCATGTGTGGGATATGTCAAAGTCGGAAAGGGGTCAAAGGCCTCGATATTCCTTCACCACGCCCGCGCCCATATCGAACGTCTGTTGGAGACCTGCTTGTTGGACAGCCACGGGTCAGGGGAAGAGAGTTGCCCAAGTTGCTGTTTCTTATGATGACACCAGCGCCAATAGAGCTCAATTTTCGACGGTACATCTATGGGAAATCGCGAGGTCTGCCATGCCATTCAAAGAAATTGAGGTGTCAAATAGCGCGCCCACGGGCATACTTTGGAGCACTCGAGATCTTTTGTGGAGCGTTGATAAAGACGGTCACTTTGTACAAACAGATGTCGCATTTTCCCCAAAAGTAATCGATCGTAGAAGTTTGTCAACATTTTCTTTCTCTCCCACAGGTGATGTATTGATGTTAATGGAGGAAAGACAAGCTCCTAAACGCGTTCGGCCTTCTATCAATTCTCCAGAGTTATCTTCGAGCTCTCAGCAACACTCAAATGCCCCGTCTTTCGCCATCAGTCATAGTGACTCCGAGGAGGATGTTGTTGGCAGTTTTTTAGGCCCAAGAAGACGAAGGCATCATCGGGGACAGCATAGTGGACGACTGACGCAGAACCTGAGCACTACTCCACCAAATCCAACGGGAATAGCCGACAGTAGAGTTATGAGACTAGAAGACGCTGTACAAATTACTGGTGTTTATAAGCCGCAACAAATCATGGCTATTGGCCATGCTCCCTCAACACCAAAGCGTGCGAAATACAAATATATGTCTAGATGTTATTTGGAATATTTAACGAAGAACGCCAATGAGGCAGCCGACAGCACTCCTTTAAATGTCACCATTTCAGCGACCATAGAACACTTTGCTAAAGGTGCCGAGTACGCCAGATATTACCGGCTGGCTCAAACGTGGAGACTTCTTGGTTTCACGATCGATCTTTTACTTGTCAGACGTGCAGAGTTTCATCGCCAGAACAGACTACAGAATCTCTCGCGCAAAGATTCGGGACCAAAACGTGTCGACAGCTCTACGAAGGTTGATGAACTTGATGAGTCAAATGAAAAGACCCCCCGAAAGAATCAACGCTCTGCCGCCTCGAATGAAGTAGCCCTTCATCCGGCCGTGAGATCAATCATTGCGGATGAGATTGAAAGCACTTCGAACGTGACGACGCCACTTGTACGCCCTGTTATGGATTCTATTGCAGAAATGTCAGAAGCTATAAATACACCAATGGTAGAAAATGACACGTTGGTACTTCCACCGCCCGTCACATCGACAGTTCGTGAGCCGATACCAGTACCAGTGACGGGCAGTTTTACCTCTGACCAGACAGCATCAAGTGTAGAGGGTTATGACTTTTATGGTATGGACGCTTTTAAGCCAGCCGTCGATTTTGTTCCGCCTAAGAAACAGCCTCTTCGTTTAGACTATTCGGAACAAAATAGTTACGCTCAGAGAATGGGTCTCATTCGTCATGATTCCGGGGAAAGCTTTCAAATGTTTTCAACATCAAATGATTCCCAGTCCAAATACCTTGGTGGGGGCTCGGATAGTGATGCTCATAGTGTGAGGAGAGATGAATCTTTGCGAGAGAGAGTTTCTAGTTGGGAAGGCAATGTTGCTGGACATTCTAAGGGTGCATCGAGTCTCAATTCTCGCCCATCCGAAGAATCCATCGAGAATCCATCTGAGGCACTGCCCAAAATGGTAGTTCCAGCCCCGAAGATTAATCCACCAGTCCAGAGTCATCGCAAAGTTCCTCCAGCACCGAAATTAATTGAATCCGCCTTTGAAAATGTTTCCTCCGATCCAAACCTCATTGAAACGGATTTCCTTCCTTGGCCAAACGATGATGACACCGAATTCGTTATCCCTCCACTAAACCCCACCACTCTTGTTCAACGCGCTATCGAATTCGAAACCCAAACTGGCGCTTTGAACGCAGCTGCAATGGTCCTCCTCCTCCGACGTCTCCTTCCTCCTGACGTCATTGATCCAATCCATGCTGAAGCCATCCTCCGCCAATACAACCATCGACTTATGAGTATGCAACTCTGCTACGAAGCAACCCTTCTCCGAAACCTGTGCGTCCCGCTCTACTCGTCGATATTTGCGTCTACACAGGAACAAGTCAGTGTTGGCTTCTACTGCACAGAGTGTAACAAACCTCTTGAAAATGACCCGCTCGTCCCTGGCTCGGAATGGTCCTGTCCCCGTTGCCGAAATCCAATCATGGCTTGTCCGATTTGTCAGCATGGGGATGACGTACCGGGTAGTCAGGGGCCTCAAACGTGGTGGTATTGTGGTGGCTGTGGACACGGTGGTCATACAGCTTGTATGGGAGAATGGCATGGCGATCAGGGCGATAGATTTAGTGGGGGTATGTGCCCGTTAGAAGGCTGTATGCATCCTTGCTTAGAGGGAAAATGGAGGGATGAATTGGTAGAGGAAAGGAAGGAAAAGAGGGCTAGGGAATTGGAGAGAGAGGTTAAGGAACGGACTACCGGGGCAGGTCTTGGAGGTATGGGTAGATGGGATAGAGGAAAGAGCATTAGGAGGGACGTCAGGGAGGTGGGCCAGAGTAGAGCCGTGGAGGGTGTGAGAGTTGCATTAGGCTTTGGTGGAGGAGGCGGTGGTAGTGGTCCTGTGGTTGAGAGGAGAAGAAGCGTCAAGGTCTTGGCGCCTGGCGAGGAGAATATACCACAATGATTGCGAGAAAAGGACGCTAGCGTTTCTCGTCATGATGGTCAATAAAGAATTCGGTATATAGGCTTGATCTCACGAGTGAGATTGATAATTGCTTTGAATGGCATGGCATGGCGTGGCATAGAATAGTAGATGGAGGCGTTTGGTCAGTAGGGTATACCCAAGGGTGGCTAGCATACATATATATACGCATGCATACATTCTAGTCCGCAGGATGTGAATGATTACACAATAATAATAGTATAGCACATCAATAATAAAGATGATATTGCAAGAGTTGCGATTGAGGGGCAAGAGAAGAGTAGTTTCCCCCAAAATCCATCTGTTTGAGGGGTGTTGAAATCGCATCGTGTGCTTGAAACAAGTCTTGTAACGAAACATGCTGTAGCAGAGTCTGGCCCAGCCAGATCTTACGACAAAACAATCACAAAACTCACAGCTGAATTTACACAAGAAAAAAAAAACGCAAATCATGAATTCATTTCCCACTTCCCTTCACTTCCATGTAATTCTCTCTGTATACCTAGACAGGCATCTTGCATACCACGAACCTAAAAGTTCTCATTACATCCCAGGCTCCTAAAAGATCGAACCTAAAAGTCCATCTCACTTGTAACAAACCATCCATTTTGCTCTCCATCCATCCATCCATTCATCCACCAATCCATCAATCCGTCAATCCACCAAATCATACTATTTTGATAATTCCTCTCCCATCCTCAACTTATAATCGCCTCCCACTCCCCTTCCACTAAACCAATCCTAGCAATAATCACAAGTAACAAAACTCCAGGAGAATGTTAAGGGAACAAAAGAATAAAAAGATACACCAAGCAAAATAGTAAATACTTTTCGGCCAAAAAGGGGGGTATTGTAATATTTGTTTTTTTCTGGCTCGTTCGCTCGCTCGCATGTACGCTCGCTTCATCGCTCATCCATTAGTCTTCGTATCGTCGTAATCCTCATCACTCATCTCCCTTCTCCCCTCCCTCTCTATACTCGCCTTGATTCGCCCCTATCACCATCCTCTACGCACTGTCCCCTGCCATCTCGAGTCTCTTTCCATTATCCACCCTTTGTCCTTTGGTCGCCCTCTTCTTCTTCAACCACAAAATTAAGTCATATTCTCTCTTCCTCTTCGCAGCCTCATCACCCATATCATCTTCATACCAAAGCGCAGGAACTAAAAGTCTATACGGCATAGTGATACCCGCTGGATCCTTCTGATTAACTTCCACATTCAAACAAATATCCAGTCCACCCTCCAAATTGATGTTTTGGTAATTACCCTTTCTAATTTGTTTCTCAGATAAACCAGTTGGAGTACGGTGAAATTTGTTTCTTTGAAAAACCGGTTCTTGTGGTTGACTTCCCGCGACAGAAGTTGCGGCTTGTTTTTCAGAGTAGGAAGCGGCACGAGGAGCTTCGTTTTCAAACGCATAATATTCGTCGCCAGCTCCGCCACGCATAGTTGCTGGACCATCAAGATTCGGGTTGTAGGATAGATCGTCTTCGCTGTCTGAGCCATACCCATTGATACCACCCGAGTCTCGACGTTTACTGTTTCGTCTGAAAAGTCCTGTGAAATCCTTTCGTGTTAAAGATAGGGTTCTTTTCAGGCTACCTGGTCTTGCGGATTCAGCGGAATTTCGACGAGACAAAGATAATGACGGACGTGAGAATGACGGGCGTCTATTGAAGAATGAAGCATTTGATAAGGGTGGTGCATCGGGGCGATATGAAGGGCCTTTGGTAGTGAAGCGACGCAATAGGCCGCGTCTAGGTACCGGTGATATACTACCATCATATGAAGTAGTGGCGTCCGGTGAACTAGGACGAGTTAGAGCTGGGTTGTACTCCCGTATCGAGCACCAATTTCGACGGTTGAGTAGCCGTTTATTGTTTCTAGGTTTGCCATCCACATCGTGAGTGAAGATTGGAATCATGTCCTCGTCTGTGTCTGCATCGAAATGGTGTACTTTGTTACGTTTGTTTAGAATATCAGCCAGCATATCCGGTGGTGGTGCATTGACAATTGCCGAAGATATGATGTTTGTCATGTAACGATAATCGTGATCCTTGGGGATTTTTAATTTGGGATTTGAATAAAATTGGCCAATAGCACCGAGATGAACGTCACCACTGCTTATGTTAGCCTTCTCTCTAAGCATTATGAAATTTATACACACCCTAGAATAGTGATTCGAACAGACTTCTCGGCTGCCAAATCTTGTAATTCTTGAATCAACCAATTTCGCTCTTCCTTATGATGGGCTGCAGTCCAATGATCATCGAGATCATCGAGAATTTCCACCCCACCATCAAAATGATTCATGAGACTTTTTCCGAGTAAGCCAGCACGGCCCATGGCCTTCAAAGGCGTCATGACCTTGGAAGTGAGGCTATAAATTTGTTAGAAATGAGAAGAGACCACTGAAATCTACTTACAGAGTTTCAAGCCAGACCATTCTTGGGTAAGCGATTGGTACCCCCAGTAAAACAATGAGATGCTTTGTCTGACCCTTAATAATATCCTTCTCAAGTCGATCAAAAATCTTCGTGTACGTTTCAGCTGTAACAATTTCATCATTCATTCGTTCGGTGCGACAATCTATGCCAAGAAATGCAATTCCACGGCCTAGACCTGTGAAGATACTTCGACTCAATTCAGGAATGTATGGTCCTGGTTGTGCTCCCAGAATCCAGCTAGGCTCGGTATCTTCGCCTTCATCGATACTACTTTGTTGTTGGAAGAGCATATAGTATTTGAACGCCACGCTTCCTAAGCCAGACATAACCGGACATTTCATATAACTATCTGGATACGAACCAAATCCATCGATAATATCGTGGTCATCAAAAATATTGATCATAGGAATTTGTGAGTTGGCAACTCCAAAAAGACCTTGAGAGAACCACATGCAATAGCTGTCTAGATAGAAATGCTCCATTTCGTCCTGCATCTCTGGTGTGAAAGGTAAAGCTTCTTTACGAAGAGGATTCTTGATATTGAGCCATTCCTTGAAGAGTGTCGTTCGTTGCATCATATGATCATTGTACAGCTGATCACCACCTCCAAGCATAACATGAAATGGTTGTGTTTGATGGGTATTCAGAACATCTCTCCACAACGGATCGGGTCCACTAAAGTCATTTGGATGAACATCCATGGTGAAGCCGTTACAGCTATAGAACATTATATTCATCGCTTGCCCACGAGCTGGAACCCAAAAACCGGTAGCTGGGCCACGATTGATTCGATAAGCAATTCTTTGTTGCTTGCTGCGCAATTCTACTTCAATGTTAAATCTCCAGAACGTGAACCCCTTGTCTGCATGCAAACGAAAACCTCGCACTTCTTTAAACTTCCCAGCCTTCTCTCCATCATACTGTTTTGTCTTGCGTGAACGTTTTGCGTCTGCGCCTCCATCAAAATTGCTTCGATGTGACTCAAATAATCCTTCATCTGTTTCGATCTTTGATAGATCTTGCTCTTCTGGAAGATGTTCAACAGGACGAGTGTAAAGCGTCCTACCATCTCGTCCGATTTTAGTCATTCCTGCGATAGGGTCAATATATTCTGGAGCAAGGTCTTGGCCATCAACTTGTGCTGGCGGTGGTGGCATCAAATCCACAGGCTGCAAAAAAAGTCTCAACGTGGGAGCAAGTTCGTAGGATGAACTTGAGTCCTGAGTCACAATCATGACACTTCCTCTCCAGACTTCACGTTCTGGTAAAGGACCACGAGCCACTGAACGACTGGATGTCTTTTCAGTACGTATGCCATGGTAACGTAGAAGTGGTCCGCACTTTAGGAATAGAGGTGGTTTAAATCTAGTAGGAGCTATATCAGGACGAACGCGGATGACCCGCATTGCACATGTTAGCGAATGATCTGGAGTAGGGGGGGTAGAAGGGGATTTCTGCTTGTCAGATGATTGGTTCGCAGCAATCACTTTGCTCGCATAACCAGATTTGTGTTTTGGTCGCAACTTAACAAATCCAGTAGAGCTGCGAGTTGTGGATGATAGATGCTGCTCAGCAATACAACCGGCACAGTCTTCCATGGAACCAAAAGCTAAAGGTACTGTACCATTATTGTCATCATATTCCCCGTCATACGCTTCAGCCTTCTTCTGTTTGACAGAGCGTTTCCTGCTGGGACCAGATTCCCACCACGCCCCCTTCGGACCGATGTCACTTTCACTTGCTTCTTCTTCAAGGTCTAACAAAGCACCTGCCAGCAAAGCTTTCTCGCCCTTCTTCCACTCAGTAAGTCGTTGCGAGGGAGCATATAATCCTTTCCCTGGTTCGTAGTTATGATGATGATGAAAGATTTCACTAAGATTGTGATGGTCATGATGAGGATGATGCTCCTCTTGATCCATGGGACCATCACCAGCTACAGGTGGATATGTGTGATCTTTTGAAGAGATAGAACTTGTTTTCCGATCGTTTTTGACAGATGACGAATGCTTCAAAGATTGATTCTGCCCAGTCAATTGCTCCATTTTTCGTTTCGGCCCTCGTCTAAAGGAGATGCCCCTCGTCTCTTCTTCGGAGTCGAACGGAGACTCGTCACTAAAATCTGGTTCGCGAACCGGCAGATTTCTAGATGAAATGGGTTCTGTTGCTCTCCGAGGAAGTGGCAGAGCTTGTTGACCCGCTGCAAGACTAGGTAGCACGTCGTCCTCAGGTTGCCTGTCAGTCCCACCCTGGCGTCGGCTCCAATGATCTGGTGGTGGATCTTTTCTCAATTTATTGCTCTTGCTTCGGTAAAGAGGGCCAGAAGATTCAACAGCGGCTACAGCCCCAATCGCTATTGGTAAAGCAGACTTTTGCTTTTTACTGGATGTGCGTTGTGGGATTGAATTGCTCTGGATATCGCGACTAGAAATGGGACTCCTTTCCTGGATAACACCAATTGGAGGTGATGTATGTGTAATTGGTATCCTTTCCAGGACAGATCCACTGCGTGTGAAGCTCTCTTGTGATTTAATACTTGAAGTCCGCGGAAGGTTTTCTGCGATAACCGGTCGTCTTTCTGGTTGCAAACCACCTTCGGGAGCTTTGGCAACTGGTCGATTTCTGAAACGGACTGTGTTTTGTGTGGGCTGCTCAACAGTGCGTGTAGGCTTTCCTTCTTTTTCTTTGATTACTCGCTCGGCTTCTTCTACACGTGCTCGCTTCTCCTCTTTTGTGATGCTGTCAAGGGTCAATTCCAATCTTTGTAAAGGAGACCTGTCTGATGCCCACTCCTTCCGTCGTTGGACCTCTGCCGCTTCAGAAAATGAAGCTTTTCTAGTATGTGTATCAGAAGTTTGACTGCGTCTAGGCCGTTCTCCACTTGATGTATGGCCTCCTCTGCGCGAGTAGCCCTTACCGTCGCCTCTACCAGTTGTATTAGATCTTTGAACGGTGTCTCTTTCACTGATCGGAGAAGATGTGCCGAGAACTTCCCAGTTCGTTTCCTGAGATTTTATAGTATCGGCACCATCCGATTTGCGAGCTGGCCTCGATCTCGCTGGAGTTTGATCCGCGAACAATGCTCCACTAGCCACGGGCTCGTTATAGCTACCTGACGGAGGTGCTCTAGATTTATTCGCAGCAATTGGCGGGGAAATAGCCTGGTTGAATTCGCGTAGGTTATCTTTGTTCCGACTTTCTCCACGCTTTCTCCTCTTCTCCAAGTAATCGTTATCGTAGGATGTGCTGGGAGTATCGTATGGGAATGATGGAGGTCGAGGGGCTAGACCATCTCCCCGAAAGGTTGAAGCAACTGGAGAAGCAAATGGACTTTGTGTAGATATCGTCGGAGCTTCTGTTTGTGTCGATTCTCGATTGCGTCTTGGATCTTGAGAGGCAAGTCGGTCTTTTTTTGTATCAACAGATAGACTGTTCTTTCTTGAGTTTGGATCCGCAGCAGAACCAATTGAGCCTTGCCTTGAGACTTTTGGAGGAGGCAGTTGCCCCCAATATGGTGCTGCCATTCTTTATGAGACTAAGACGAATACTCCTGCCTTCCGATTCTAGACAAGTCGGTGTCAAAATGAACCTTGAATGTTTTCTAGAGATCAGAGGATAATATTTCTGTGAGAATCACTATTCAATCGTATATTCACAAAGTGGGATTCAAAGGCGATATCTTTGTTGGTTGCGTATTGCAGTTTGTGAGCTGATAATTTATCTTCACTGTCGTCATCAAATTATCCTTACTCGAGGTTTGCGCCGGGTATATCAGTAAAGGCACGATTTCGAAACTCACTCGAAATGGAATAACATGATTAGCGCGAGATGCGGATGGATAGCAAGAGCAAGAGAATATGCAAACCGCAGGATCTGATAAAATTAAGGATTGACTCGATGGTGAGAAATCGCGGAGGCTGGGTATCACAACATTCACTCACCTTAGGCCTCTTGTTCTTTCAAATACCTCGTCCTTTTTTTCTTCCTTGTCATGGCAGAGTTCACCAAAACCCTTGGAAATCCCGGCATTAGCGGTAAAAGAGCTTGCATACAATTTGGACTGCTGCTTTGGAGAATGACTAGGTTGGCACAGATCAATTGGATAACACGAAGACACGAAGTCGAGGGAGCTCATGAGCTCATCCAGGGTTTTCAAGGGTTGGGTTGAGGTTGGACACCGTTAGTGTGAAGCAGTTCGTTGAAAAGCGGCATGAAGAAGTTGTATGTATGTGATTGTGGATGCCATGGAACCAAGCTAGTGTGCGAAACATGACTCTGACATGTAGGTACCGGCGGAAGATGTCGAGATAGACAGTTCCTGTGTGAGAGAAAGAGTTGATATAAGTAATGAGGTCTTATCATGTATGTGAAGCATTGAAGATGTACGATGAGGGGTGGGAACTGTTGAAACTTGAGTAACTCACGCACCTCGACTCAATTTTGCTTCAGCAAATTCAAACCCCACACTACGAGGTTACCTCCTACCACGATCATGTATGGAAGCATGGAAGTATGGAACAAGACATATACTAGATAAGTTATGGGAGTAGTGCAATGTAAAGCCTTGAAGATAATGATGCGATGAGGGGGGAAACTGTTGAACATACAGCTCAAATGCTTGCTGTCCTACTCAGATTCTGGAACTAAAGGTATGAGGGAATCTAGCTATTTATATATATGGACTAGATGCTTTAGATGTCTTGAAGTGACGGCTACCAACCCAGTAATGCTTCTTTGCATTCCTTTCTTGACTCTTGTACCTGATAGAAGCATACCTAGTACTTTATCTGATATACGGATTTGAGTTTGAGGGACCAAGGACTCTAGAGCTATCTTGGCTTAGTTCAAATACACGCTGAAGTAATACACGCCGAAGTCGAGTCAGGAGTCAGACAGAAGATTGAATCTGATGATAATTATCACATACTCGAGTGCAGCGTATACAGGTATATATATATCTACGGACCTATATTTATATATATCTATTTATATATACATATATATATGTGTGTGTGTGTATATATATCCAGAAGTTTACCCACATGCCGGTGAAGCTGGATCTTACCTGCGTATATCACCTGCGTATAACTTATATATATACATATACTGGTACACCTATCTCAGTAGCTATTACTATACTTATTATCAACATATCATTCATGAAACATCGTATGAAATAGTTACTAGTCCTTAGGTCTCCTTCTCTTCCGTCCACAGTGCGAACAGAAATCCGTGCCAAAAGCACACCGTCTGTACTCCCATACGAGCTGGGGAATCCATCGCAAATCCATAACATCGTATACTCCATTTTGTTTCTGATCTTCCATCCTAATCCTGCTAAGTGTTCTGATCCTATCCCAGAGGGCCCAAGGGTAAGGGGACTAAAAAGCTACTGACATACCTATCTATCTGCCCACCAACCCACCACGCCCATCTCCCGCTCCAAAAGCTACTACCACGACCCTACTTAATAATAAAAACACCAAGAACACCAAGAACACCAACCTAGAACAACTGCGAAACATCAAAGAAGTCAAAACGTGAAGGATCACCATCAGATCAAACCTAATGTCTTTTGTTTTTGTCCATCTGCTTACGAAGTATTTATTTAATACCATCCCATACCTCCTCACTGACCTTTCACAAAACTCTCCTACAGTATTGATTTCTCTTCTTTTTCTTGTCTCAAACGTTACTCGCTGGACAGTCCATCACATCCATCATCATCCTTGTGGCGAAGATAAATCATCGCATTGCGTCTTGCTTACTTTGCATCCATCGGCACTCCGTAGTGACTCCGTAGTGAGAAATAAGGTTACGCTACGCTACGCACCGCAGCACTTGATACCACCTAATCAATAACCCAACTGGACTTACGAGTCCTTTGTTCTTTCAATTGAACACTTTATTATTGTTACACGTCCAATAATTTATTTGGCATTATTAGTCGAGATTGAAAAGAAGGAGTTTATCATCCATGCGACACCGTTAAGAGTTTCCGTTTGATTATAATTACTCTCGGGGTGTGAAGGGATTCGATTCTCAATTCCGCGTCGAAACTCGCGACGTTATAACACGACATGAAATTACACACACTCATCGGCCTATTTGGTCTGGGGGTTCTGGCAAATGCTGTAAATTTGCGCCCACGAAATTATGATGCTCAAGATTACTATGTCCTACATCTCGATTCTACCGCAGATCCAGTACAAGTCGCAGGGAGACTGGGCTTAACCCACGATGGCCAACTGGGAGAGTTGGAGGATCACCACATTTTCTCGACGCACAAGCAAGATGAAGATGTTGTGCATACAGCTTTGAAGATGCGGAAGAGACGGAAGCGGGAGCTGGGCGACTTTGATATTCTGGATACCGTGAAGTATGCTCAAAAACAAAAGTTGAAGGCTAGAATGGAGAAAAGAGGTTTAATGCGGTCCGCGCCTGAGGGATACGAAGTCGATAAACGACAAGATACCACGCCACCGGTCGATTCCGCGGTTGCAAAACAACAAGCCGTTCAAAAAGCGTTGGGAATTCAAGATCCAATATTCAAAGATCAATGGCATTTGTATAATCCAGTACAAGTCGGACACGATGTAAATGTTACCGATGTATGGATGCAGAATATCACTGGTACAGGCTCGATTGTCGCCATCGTGGATGATGGGTTAGACATGTACAGCAATGATTTGAAGCCCAATTACTACGCTGAAGGGTCCTACGATTTCAACGAGAATACCCTAGAGCCAAAACCTCGATTGTCGGATGATAAGCATGGCACACGATGTGCAGGTGAAGTTTCCGCTGCCAAGAACGATGTTTGTGGTGTCGGAGTTGCCTACGATTCGAAAATCGCCGGGATTCGTATTTTATCCAAAATGATTACAGATGCCGATGAAGCCGTCGCCATGAATTACGCATATCAGCACAACCAGATTTATTCTTGCTCGTGGGGTCCTCCTGATGATGGAAGATCGATGGACGCTCCAGGTATACTCATCAAGAGGGCCATGGTAAATGCAGTTCAAAAGGGACGTGGTGGATTAGGTTCAATCTATGTGTTTGCATCCGGAAACGGCGCCGCGAATGAAGATAATTGTAACTTTGATGGTTATACCAATAGTATTTACAGTATCACGGTTGGAGCGATCGATAGAAAGGGTCTACACCCATATTATTCAGAGAAGTGTTCTGCTCAGCTTGTAGTAACATACAGTAGTGGAAGTGGAGATTCCATTGTAGGTTTACCCCCAATCCATATAAAACAAAGACTAACTATGTTTTAGCACACAACCGATGTTGGTACAAACGCTTGTTCTGATGCACATGGTGGTACCTCCGCTGCTGCACCTCTAGCAGCAGGAATTTTTGCTTTAGTTTTGCAAATCCGACCAGATCTCAGCTGGAGAGACATGCAATACCTCGTCATGTCAACTGCTTTACCGGTTGATCTTGACACTGGTGAATGGCAAACAACAACTATTGGAAAAAAATTCAGTCATACTTTTGGATACGGAAAGATTGATACATGGGCCACAATCGAAGCCGCAAAAGATTTCAAGAATGTTAAGCCTCAAGCTTGGTTCTATTCTCCTTGGATCCATGTCAATCAAGCAATTCCTCAAGGAGATGACGGTATTTCGGTTTCCTTCGAAGTCACCAAAGAAATGTTACAACAAGCAAATCTGGAGAGATTGGAGCATGTCCAAGTTACAATGAACATTGCACACACCAAGCGAGGAGATTTGAGCGTCGACTTGGTCAGTCCAGACAAGCTAGTTAGCCATCTTTCCGCATCACGACGTTATGATTCTGAGCCAGAGGGTTATGACGATTGGACTTTCATGTCTGTCGTTCACTGGTAAATATTATCCAAGACCAATTTGTAACATTTTACTAATAAGTATATAGGGGTGAATCTGGTATTGGAACTTGGACCATCACCGTCAGGGATGCTTTCGTCAACGAACATAACGGAACTTTCACGGATTGGCATCTCAAATTATGGGGAGAGTCTATCGATGCCGAAAAAGCACTCGTACTTCCAATGCCTACTGAACATGACGATGATAATCACGCCGAGATCGCTACAACCACCATTGCCGGAGTCACATCAGCCGCAACAGCAGCTCCAACCAACCCCGCAGCCCCAACCGGTGAACTCCCAAGTGTTCCATCTGACCACCCCGATCGACCTATCAACGCCAAGCCTTCAGGTACAGAGGATGAGCTAACCTCTCCTACCTCCACTGCACCTGCAGAATCAGAGACTACCACTCCCTCAACATGGGTTCCTTCATTCCTCCCCACCTTTGGCGTCTCTTCCAAAACCCAAATCTGGATCTACGGTGCTTTGGGTCTCATCGCCGCTTTCTGTGCAGGTCTAGGTGTATACCTCTACATGGCGCGCCGCAAGCGTCTCCGCAACAATCCAAGAGACGAATGGGAGTTTGATCTCCTCGAGGATGATGAAGCGGAAGCGTTGGCCGGTAATACTGAAATGAGAATGAAGAAGGGAGGAAAGAGGAGAGCGGGAGAGCTTTATGACGCGTTTGCTGCTGGCAGTGATGATGAAGATGATGAGTATAGAGATGGAGGTGATGAGAGAGAAAAGAAATTGTATGGGGATGATGGAGAGAGTGAGGGGACGGGTAGCGGAAGTGGGCATCATGTTGTTGGAGACGATGATGACGAGGATAGTGATGATGAAAGCGCGGTCAATGTGAAGGATGAGAAAAAACCGTTGAAGAAGTGATGGATTTGTTATATAGGTCGTGGCTAGCAAGTAGTATTGTTGTAGGAAATTCAGCACGGAGATAGAGAAATGAACTGAAATGGATTGGAAGGCATACTTTTTGAATATCAGAAAAAGAATAAAAGAACTTGACTGAACTTAACGATTGGTAATTGAACATTGAGTAGAGAGAAATTGGGTGATGAACTCATGGGCTAGTTGGTATGCATACATGGATAGTTACAATTGGCGTTTTGTTTTTATGGGATTTTCGGATTGATGCTGAATGGATGGATGGATGATTGGTCACATATCTTCTTATAAAATACAAGACGAGATATGATAGAAAAGGATAGGATGCAATACGATACGATACAATACAATACCAGATTCTGAGTATAGATTGTTCTGTGCTTTCGTATATGCTTTATGAAATGTATCTAGATATCTAGATTCTCTGTAATCAATCACGTTCCCAGGGTGAGGGGGGATTGATATACTCGAGTGCAGTAAATAGCGATCTTTTATATCTATCTGGTTTTGCTGTTTGAGGTAAGGGATGGAGAAAGGAAGGAAGGAAGGTAGATGGGAAGAAGTATAGAAGTATAGAAGTATAGAAGTATAGAAGTATAGAAGTATAGAAGTATAGAAGTATAGAAGTATAGAAGTATAGAAGTATACCTAGTATTTACATCTCATTATCCGATCCGATCTACAGCAAATCCATCTATGAAATGTCCTAGCGAGACGAGACGAGGAGTTAACTTACAATATCGAAACTATCAACCCATTCAATTGTCATTCGCCTTTTCAGCGTACCTCCCCTCCTACCTAGGTACATAATCACATCAACCAATCTAAACCAAATCCTCAACAGAGTCCAGATTTTCAGAATCCAAAACATAGGAGCCGGAAATATCCGTCAAGTGTATGTAAATATATATCATTATTCTCATCTACCTAGACGCATAACGTAAAGCTCCCATTCATAACCATAAGCCTACCCATCATCCCATCATCCCATCCCCATCCCCATTTCCATCCCCACCCCCATCATCACCATTCTTCTCCATAATGAGAATCTCGTGCTCCGAAACCATAAAACGCCTAGGTTGGTACTTTCTTGCAATCAATTAATCATTTAATCCGAAAAGTTATTCCCATCAGATAACACAAGACAAGACAAGACAAGACAAGACAAACAGCCACTCATCTACTTTCTTCCTGTTGCATTACTTCCTTTTTCCCACCCATCAAATCTTCTCTCATTGCAACATCACTCTACTCCCGCCTTAAGCCTCCACCTCCCCAACCACCAGATCACCCCCCATCTCCTTAACATAGCCCTCCCAAATCCTCGCTACCCCATCATAAAAATCCCTATGTACATCCGCCAAAGCCCCTAATTGACTCCTAAACTCAACCCTTTTGATCCTCTCAAAATCCGCCACTTCTCTCACAACTTCCTCATCGAAAGCTTCCGTCGTTTTCTTCGCATCTTCCACTTCCTTTGTCAATTCCTCTATCCTCAATTCCAACCTCCGTAGCCTTTCTCTGCGAGATTGTTCATGATCAACTCCTCTCACATCTTCGATTTTCGAGCGAATAAACCCGCCTGCTCCAGTCAGGGCTCCAGAACCATGAGAAGAGGCAAGCTGATCCCGGTCATTGGTGGATTTTGCAAGATATTCAGTTAATTGTTCAAAATCGAGTTGTTTCTGCTCGCGAGTTTTTAATAAGTTTTTGACCGCCGTGCTATAAGCCTGCATATCCCTCAAACTTCCGAGATAGTTTTGATCTGTATGATCCTTCAATGTTTTGATTCCTGCACTGGTATCTTCCACACTAGCGCTGAATCCGTGAATACTGGTTTCAATTTCGGGCTCAAGATTGATTAACCGTTGAAATTGTTCGGCTAGATCTTTATAATCCGTTTCCAAATCGCCTTCACGACGAGCTACGCGAGCAACAATCTTTTCAATGTGTCCGAGATCTTCGTCCAATTTGTCAGATTTTCCTTTGACTTCTATAAATCGTTGATCGGGTTTATGGACTTTGGTAAAAGCATTTATAAATGTATCCGTAAAATTGTCGAAGACTCCTGCAGCTTGTTCATCTCGAGAAGCGCCTCGAGAAGGGCGCGACCTCATTGTCGCATTCCAGTCCGAACTTTCCAGGAAGATTATCAAAAGGGCGCTACGACGGAGAACAGGGTGAAGAGTGAGCCGGGTGAGGAAACGTGCGAGAGAGTTGGCTCGTCTTTGCATGAAATCGACCCCGAATCGATCACCGCGGACATATTCCATCTTATGCTTATCTGGTAGAGGAGGAACAGCACATGCTGGATATTCCCTAAAAAGAGTATTGTATAAAAACACAAAATCCGTAAATCGTCTTCGAACCGTCGTCGTAGGCTTTTGAAAAGAAGGAAACGTAGTCTAAATATCAAATCAGTAAATCACCCTGCGCCTCTTGGTATTTCCGTAAAGACGAACATGCGTAGTAACAAGATACGAAACAAATGCATCTTTAGTCCCATCGCTCTCCTTGATAGGTGATCCAACTGTACACTCTAGAACCCCTTCTCCGACGCCCGCTAGATCAAGAGCATCTGCATTTGGGCCAGCCTGGGTTTCACCACTTTTCCTGTTTGCGTCTGGTCCTTCACCTTCATCGTCACTTTGCGAATGCCCTCTCTGATTGTTCTGCCATTCGACATTGGCGAAATCGTCGTGGTCCATCTTCGCAGTTGAAGTGCGCGGGGCAATCGGAGCTTGTTTTCGTGGGTAGGGCAGGGAAGCTTGGTGTCGTAGAGGACTTGTTGCTATACAAATGATTTCGATGAACAATGCTCAAATAAACTTCTGTGTATTATTGATTGATAATATTTATGAGTTGTAATGCGAATTTTGTCTTAAATTGTACTCAAAAAGTGGTGAGAATAATTGTAGTGAATTAGTTTTTGGAGGATTTCCTATGCAACAACAATCATGGAAGCTTCCCTCGTCAACATGTAAAGAGGCGCGGACCGATGTCATCAATGGGAACCAAACCTCTTTAAGCTTTCAAATTGGTCAAGAACGAACTCACGACTCTTACAAGTGTAGCTTTTTATGCAAAGTATATTATACGAATACTAGTACTTATTACCTACCTATATTTACAAAAATAGGTAATACGCAAAGGCATTTTGAATGAGATTATTACAAAAAACTTTAACTTTGGTATTGATTGATATTTTAATACTGCGCTGTGCTGCTGTGTAATCTGATGCACAATCATGGCAATCAGTGTCTATAACTGTAAAGGTCTATCGCATTCCCATCCAATCCATTTTATCCATGCGTAAACCAGATCCAGTAATGCTATAGCTTTTAAAACAACAAGTGAGAAGAATTTTCAAATATACACATCAGGTTAAGCTTATGGCTTTTCTTCTCTTGCCTTGCTATCTTCCTGCTTTAACAGTTCTCCATCTTTCTCGGCAGCAATGGCCTCACTCACTTGATCCTTCTCTGCTCCATCTTTGGCCTCCATACGTCTCTCTTCTGTTTCATCAATATCTTCGTTATCTCGAGGAGTGGCTCTGCCTTCTCCGGTGTTCTCCTCGTTTTGCTCATTTTCTTCCTCAATAAGCTCTTGTTGCTCCTTCAAGACCTCAAGACGTTGTTTGTTGGTGGCAGCACCCTCTGCATTGTGAACTTCAAGCTCAATCTCATGGAATAACTCCTCTGGAATGGACGAAAGAACACCAGTAAGTGCATCAATTTGGGTTGAGAATTCAGCCTCCTTGCCTTGAGCATACATAAAAGCATTGCTCAATACCAATAATGTAGAGGGAACTCCATGCTTGAGTCTCAATTCTAACCAAGCCTGAAGGTCATCGCGAAGACGACCAGGAGACATTCCATGAGTCCTGATACCACGGTTGAGACAAGCAACCTGAAGTTCTGGGACAGACAAACTTTCTACACCCTCAAAGCTGATAGCACGATCGTCTCTCTTGATTTGTCTCATACGATGACGAATCTGATAACGAAGCATGGTATCGGTACCAAAAGTGTTAAGGTTCATGTATCTGCACATACCAACGAGTTGGGGGCGAGATAAGTTGTCCAAAGTCAAGTCGTCCTTGAATATCTGGCAGACTTTGATGACTTCCGAAGCACTAGGTGTTTCACCAGTGGCTCTAACTTTGCGGAAGAATTGAGCAAACTCCTCGATATGAGCATTTGCTGTACTCAATGGTAGTCCGGTTTCTTTCAAGGTACTTCGCAAGAAGTTGCTGACATCCTTTCTAGTTGCACGAAGTGAAGATACTTTAGCATCTTTTGATTTCTGTGCCTCGTATGTGCTTGGAAGCATGTTGGGGAATAGCTTGAGAGCGATGGGAAGAAGAAGTTCTGCGAATGGCACAAGAACAAATACGGAAAATGGTACTAATCGTGCCATATCTTGGACTGTTCTTCGTAGTTGCCTGTGCTCTCTGCGACTCAGCTCGTATCCTGCAGCCATCTTCAATGCTAAACGTGAACTGATCTTGATTTCTGTTCCCAGCAATTTCGTACCATCCCAATAATGTGCAGCCTCTCTCTTGATCTTTTGTCCGAGTGTCAATTTTTTCTCTGCTTTCTCGCCATCTGGTTTTTCCACCGACTTTCCAGTTGAGCCAGCCAGTTCCGAGAGTGTCAAGCCTTCAGAGGCATCAGTTTTTGGTACTCCAGTGGCTTCATTGCTTGGAATAGGGTCTATTTCATGTTTGCCGGCTTGCTTCAGACCAGCTTTTGACGTCGCATTGGAGCTAATTGGAGTTTCTTTGATTGGTTTTCTGGCTTGTTCGGCATTGAAACCTGGTGGTGGTGCACCATTTGTCCCTCCCGATGTATGAGTATCTGTCGTTACACCCCTTCGTGGAATTAAAATAGCCAGTGCTGGCATTTGTGATGGAAGAGTTCGAGCATTACGACGTAAATATGCTGCTGTAGGACTGAGAGAAGATCGTTGGAGGGCACGAGCTAGAAGTAGCAGTTAGTACTTCATTAATTCCATATTTATGAGCTGGATTGAATGTGAACAAACCTCCTATGAATGATGTTTGCGCCGCACTGCGGACAATTCTTGATGAAGCGCTCATTCTTATGGTGAATTCCCTCAGGAATGATATGACAAAAAAAGGTATGAACAGAGTATCGGAAATGTAGTATTACACAGAGTTCTGATACAGAGAAGGAATGAATTTATTCGTAATGAAAGATCATAGATAAAAGTTGTTTCTGAGAAGAACGAATTGTTGTAAAACTTTATAAAACTTTATGCATTCAGTTCTAAAATGCCTTCAACGACGGATATGGATCGAGCAATGATTCTTCTGGAATTCGCCGTAGAATATCACGTGCTGATAGATTCCCAATGCTAATGGGCTAGCGCGAACTGATAGGGGCGCGGGACAGAGCGGACTTAAGCATGGTGAAATGTTCTAGAAGAACGTGGCACGAATACAGTAATAGATATCTTCTTAGCCAGGCTCATGTAAGGCCTTGCGTTGTACAAAAGTACAGATATTCATTGAACTAGCTACTATATCATATCAACAATCCAATAATTAGGTCTTATGTACAGCATGCATACTAGTTGTTCAGTTTATGGATATCAAAACGGTATCAGACTAGGTGTCTTGGTTAGATAAACGGTGGTGGATCGACTCTCCCTGCGAATATTCGAAAACAGCTGCATATACTACACAGCACAACCAAACCCGCAATGTCTCAGATACTATAGTCATTAATTTCGTCTAGCATTTCTCAGACAGTTCAAGAAGTTGCTGTTGTTAAGATCTTGCTTTCTTTGCTCACTTCCTAGCCTTTTCAGAGTCTTGTTTGTAATTGGTGTCGTATCGGAAGTGAAGATGCAGAAATAGTTTCCTATATACTTCGAGGTGCCTTAACAGAAGAATGTGCTAAGAGTTCTGGCGCAATTGAGAACAAATTTCAACTCAGAATTATATTCTTATGCTATCTTTTACGCAGCAGATCCATTGATCTGTGGTTTAGCTACCGACGATCAAACCCTACAAACCTCGACGACAGTGCACACGATCGACAGCAATACTTCCAAGATCTACCTCCTTCCCCATGTTATCAAGTGTCCTTTTCTCAACATGTCCCCCTCCTAAATTTGGTCCATACACACGTGATATCGACTTGGAATATTCACTCTCCAAGCCCAATTTTTTTCCGAGTTTTCACGATCCTGACTCTTGGGTTTACCATCACGAACACGAGTTTTCTCGAAGAAGACATAAGCAGCATAATCAACAGGACTCTGATTGCCATGTGGATCTTTCTGCTTCATGAAATTATTAAGAGTTTTTGTAAGGACTCCTCTCTCACTTTTACCACTGGCACCGATCGCTCCTTGGAAATTTGTGACATCCATCTCCCCAGAGATGATAAAATTCTGAATCTCCAGTCGAACTTGGTTGCAGTCTAAGAGGAGTACTGGAAGGTGTTCACCATCATGGTCGATCTGCATAAGAGGTTGGAAATCATCAATCTCTGTCGCTTTGCGTTTGCCCGTCATCATTTTGTGCTTGCATAGTTAACAAAGGAGTCGAAGGTCCGGAATCATCATACCTTGGCGGATTATTTGGTATCTCGTCATTTAATATTGTAACCTGCATGATCGAGGGTCGTAGAGCAAAGGTCGTTGGATTGAAAGGGATGCCATTATAATTAGTAGCGGAGAGATGATTACTAAAATGACTCACAAGAACTTTACTGCACGCAGGCTCTATGAGTGTCTTCTGTTTCTTCAGCCACTTTCCAATGCTGTGTACCGGAAAGGAATCTTGCACATTTATCAGATGCAGGCTTCCGCTCCATCCTCGCTTGATTTTAAAGAAAAATATCCCAGGCTGCAACAAAACAGATTCATATCCGTGCTCAAGTAACACCGAGTAGACTAGGCACTCTTCTTCAGATAGTGATTTTGTGGGAGTACTCTGAATGATTCTATTTTCCAATCGAGAGTAAGGGCCTAAACCCCTTCCAACGTTGAAGAAAGTACGCAAAGGGCCTCGACTAAGGCAGGTATGGCGCATGGCTCACTATTTGTGCTAAATAACATACTGAAAATATGATGGCACCATAGGATCTCTGATTGTCGAATGGAATTACACCCTCATTCCCACCCTTTCAAAATCTTGATCTCATTCCACTGCCTTCTTTTTCAAATAAAACTATATCAACAGAAGAGGCCATCCATTAATGTAGGGTTGTATCATGTATCATAAAATTAAGCGAAACCACTCGTCGAATCAAACTTGCATAGATCAAAGTGTTCAATAGACTAGACTAGCAGGATATATTCAATGTTCAATATTTGATAGCAGATCGATACTCGAGATTACTTCAATATCTCAAAGTGCTTGGTTATTACCATTGGAACTAGAGCTCTAGAGATTCTACTTCTCAAATTGTAGTTCGAGTTATGCCAAATTCTGGTGTTGTGGATCTATAGAATCGTTGGGAGGTGATTTGTGTGTTAGTTGACATCCTGTAGCTAATTTGTTGATTACTCTAAACACATTCATAGTTAGTCATAGAGTGTGATCACAAATTCCGGTGATGGGACAACCATTCATTAGTGGGATTTAAAAACCAAAGAGTTAGTACCCGTCACTGTATTCACAAATGAATACTTATTGGTCGGCATCCAGCTCCTCCTTGAGAAATAGTAAATTATCACGAATATTTGTTCAGAATGCTAATATTCCAGCCCCTCATATCCAACTATCTTCACATCCGCTGCAAGCAAATGTAAACAACTGTGGGCCTGCTTTCTTAGCTTAGTGAATACTATTGCATCTTCTACTCCATATCGCAAAGAAACGAGAAACTGTCAGAAAGCCACCTCTTTCTTATGGACAATATCAATCTCTTTTCCGATGGATCAAGGGCATTCACTTGTAACTTCGGCTCATTGTCGGTAACTTCATCGCCAGAATGTGCAAAAGGATCATCTTCTGCATATTCATCTGCAGTGGTAGCAAATTGACGTTTTTCGCATAAACCAGCCCTTTGTCAAGCATCCATAATAGAATATTTCCCCCTGACACCATCATTTGCACAACGATAAGCGATAATATTCGGATGAAGTAGTGGGGGACTAAATTCGCATACTGAAGTTGTTTTCGAAGCACCAAAGACGTGAATCTATATCTCGACACACGATTCGTTGTTTATACTTGAAGGTAATGACATAGAATACTAAGCTTGGCGTGATTTTATTGCAAGTCATACTGATATGTTAGTTCAGATTTCTATAACATGAGACACCATTGACCAAGCTACAAAAGAAGATTGGGTTTTCGACAAGAAAACTTGATACCCCTCAATAAAACCCGGTCGCTTTACTATGGGCCGACCTCTAATCCCATAGTAATGTCATTCTAATTTGAGATTGATTGGAAGAGAATCGAACAATCTTGTTGTTGAATCGGATATCTGGAGAAAGAAACGAACTCTTCAGGTACCTAAAACGTCGTACTGATCTAAGAAAAGAGGCAGTGTAGCAAATTTCACCACTTGGTTTGCAGCAAGCCCAAGTATTCATCAATTGCCGAGAATGGCATGCTTTATGACTGACATACTAGGACTTTTGAGAATTCCGAAGTCACTCGAGCCTAGCTTTGAGTTGGAGAGTACTTTAAGTCATATCAACTGGTCTACACTTCTCAGACCAGGCCGAACACATACACTTCAGCATGTAACATGAAATACCATGATGGCAGCGGGCCAGAGGATTTATATTGTATTTTCCAAAGAAAGAACTTGATATGGAGGTCGGAGGAAAATTATATGAAAATGTATCTCTCACTTTTCTCGATCAGTCCAGCTTTCTTCCTAAGACAAACAACTTATGTTGGTATAACCAAAGCCTTTCTTCGAGATTTCCGTAGGATAGTACGGGTGAGGATTTCTCCATTGTGACAACTGTCACATTAAATCAAGTGCATACAGAGCAGTTTAACCTTGAGTCGCTGCTATCAAGAGTAGACAATTCTTTCATGAATCACACATAACTCTTTTTATCGGCGATTCGTCCAGCAACCAAGGTTAGAATCACTGCTTTTCACACCGCAGCGATGAAATTCATAGGACCGACAGCATTTGTGTGGCTAGACCCTCAAAAGTAAGCAAGAATAGGTAGAAGAGGAAATAGATAGACCGAACAGTCCCCTGCTAGAAAGTAGACTAAATAGGCTATGAGTTGGGAAGAATCAAGCTGAAAACCTCTGAGGTTAGAGTGGTGAAGATGGGAGCATATTGAGTATAGAGTGAAACAAACACAAATTTTGGAGTGATTATTCCCTCCTCGCCCTCTTAGATTTGATTCGATACGTGTTTGATGTTATTCAGATTCATCAGATAAAAGAGAAGGGAAAGAGAAGAAATGGCGGAATAAATTATTACCTAATCAATCAATCAAAATTTAGCCCATCGGACAATCGGACAGGCGGGACGATCCCTGACATGGATTAGTAAGGTTAGCTCTTAGCTCATACTTTCGTGCGGCGGCCGACACTTGGCTCATTCCTCAACAAATCCGGGGAGGCGCTATGACCATTCCACACCAGAAATTCTTGATAAGCTTCAGTCAAATTGAGAGGATTGAGAGGTTCCATTACATTTATTACATTTTCCCCCGCTCGCCGTTTACATTTGCTTGTGACAACTCCGGACTCTTTATACAACAGAGTACCGTACCTTGGTATTGTATTTTACTATTCCCCCACTAGGTACTTATTGCAATCGTCTCATCCCTTACTCCGGTTGTTTTTCTACCTCTTGAAAAGAGTCATTCATCTTTTACATTCACAGCCATTCATCAGACTTATATCTTTTCTTTCTTTCTAATTCTTCAATACAAGTGTCGTACGGCAATTTCCCCCAGCAGAAATAGAGGATTCCCGACGTGCTGTACGGACATCCGGCTTTAAGGATTTTGATATAAACCGTCTCCATCCGCGATCTCCTTCGACTTAGACCAGTACATGCGACACAATGCGCCTCAAGAAAGCAGCAAGAATAATATTAGTTGGGGCTCCAGGAGTAGGAAAGGGCACACAGGCAGAACGACTTCTGCAACGATTTCCTCAACTTTCTGCCATTAGTTCCGGGGATTTATTGAGAGATAATGTTAAAAATCGGACTCCATTAGGTATGCATACTCCCCCATTTTCGTAATTTGCGACTTACACATACTTGCAGGAATCAAGGCGGAAAGTACTATACAGTCTGGCTCTCTTGTTCCTGATGCCATGATACTTCGACTGATCCTTCACGAATTGAAAACTCGTGGTTGGTTATTTCCCTCGTCGGCGCCATCCATGACGCTAGCATCTAGCGCTATGTCTGCTACTTCCTCACAATTCGACACAGATTCATATGTTGAGCAGCCATCGCTGGCCGAAGCTTCTTCGCCTCCTCAAACATCCAATGATCCCTCAGCTTCTTTTATACTTGATGGCTTTCCTCGCACGGCCGAGCAAGCCTTCCAACTCGATTCACTCATTCCAATAAACCTCGTCGTCTCCCTCAAAACTCCAGCATCCGTCATACTGGAGCGCATCGCGGGCAGATGGGTTCATGCACCATCTGGTCGAGTTTATAATACTACATTCCATGCGCCTAAGGTCCCTGGGCTTGACGATATTACTGGGGAGAAGCTCACTAAGCGTCCGGATGATTGCGAGGAAACTTGGAAGACAAGACTCAAGAAATTTGAGGAGACAAGTGAACCTTTACTTGAACATTACGCACGCAAAAATGTATTGTGGGAAGTTGAAGGAAATAGCAGCGACGAGATTAGTCCTAAGTTATACCAAGAGTTTGAGAGACGGTTTGCAGATATACAAAAAAACCCTACCAATGGTTTAAATAATTTTGAGTAGGATGGAAGGTTGCATCATATCTTTAAGGTTTCGGCGCACGGCGGGACTGTTGGAAAACAGTGGGCTTTGCCTCTCGGCGAGATCAATTTACTCTTCGTTGTTTTCGCTTATTCCCCTTTTTAATTGATCGCGGTTCAGTGAAATGATGCTCTAAGTGGGGCAAATGGATCTGGAGGTATGGAAAGTGTTTCTCGCTGGTTATGCCAAATGCCGAGTTTACCACTGCAGGTATGTGAAACGCCGTGTGATTTATTATGGGTTCGTTCGTTATTGTCGACGTCACAGAGTATATGAAGAAGTAGTAGTCAAAAAATTGATGACTATCATTGGAGGTTTCTCGACCTCTTTAACAAAGAGACTGATTTTCTTATTTGCACGTTTTCTTTGGACATTCTAAAGAGTTCCTCAAATCGATTACAGGTGACATATGCATTTTCGGAATACAATCCGCTCTTCTTCGGGACTTCTTCTCGGGATTCAGATACCATATACTGCAATTTCGGCTACTTGGATGACGTTAGCCTCATATGCCAGCTCTTTGTCCTATCAGCATCATCCTCGGCAATTTCATGTTAATGAGGAATTCATGAACTTCAATATTCTAAGTTGGTCTCAGCCGCCCAGAGAAATTATTGCAATAGCATCGATATTTGAACCGTCACCTGGTTTCTCGAGAATTGAGATGTATGTAATTTACTTCTTAAGCCTCGTATCAGATAGAAAAGGCAGTTATCAAGTATACTGATAACGAAGTTGTTGACATGATGATTAATTGACTTTCAATCGTTCGCCATCGGATTATATCCGCCTGTACAGCTCATTGTCGATGCTCACCAAATAATGAGAACCAGTGATGTTCCTCTTTTTCAATCACGCGCATCTCGTATGTCATTATCAATACATGGTTTTTAGACGAAAATTTGCCCTTTGTTTAATTAGTCTGCATGAACTGTATAAGGGTGTTCCCCAGCTACTATGTCCAAGTACTCCAAATCATTTGGGATATGTCAGAGTATCGATAAAACTAATGACATGATGTTTACGAAAAATAAGCGAGGGAAGTTTAGTCTTAAGGGGATCGGGATTAAGAAGCCTGATGGGGTGGCAGGTTCATCTGTCCTTGCTATTCTCGTGGGTCTGTTTGTGGCATTCGGTGGAGTTCTTTTTGGGTTCGTATTTTATTGGACTTAATTGCCACGAAATCCATACTCAAACTAATCATCCGACTTAATAGATACGACACCGGAACGATCGCAGGTATTATAACCATGCGCTACTGGTTGGATACCTTCTCTACCGGATACATTGATCCCAAGACTGGTCAACTTGGCATTACTTCTAGTGAATCATCCTTGATTGTGTCAATTCTATCTGCAGGAACACTTTTTGGCGCTTTATTCGCTGCTCCAGTAGCTGATTGGACGGGGAGGCGCATTGCACTTTGGACTAGTCTATGTGTGTTTGCCTTTGGTGTTATTCTACAGACTGCTTCAGTTGATATTCCGTTGTTTGTGGCAGGAAGATTCTTCGCTGGGTTTGGGGTTGGTATGGTCTCGATGTTAGGTACGTTAGACTTGTTTGTGGTCTGTTTAATATGTGCTAACATGATATAGTGCCTCTCTATCAATCTGGTAAGATGTGATGGTCATAAATCAGTTGTGTGTCTGATCTGACTCTGGCTAGAAACGGCACCGAAGTGGATTAGAGGAGCTATAGGTGAGGAAATATTGCCCAACATGGTATCTTTGTCGTTGTTACTGAGAGGGATTAGTGGGTGCCTATCAACTTGCAATCACAATTGGATTATTACTTGCAGCAGTTATTGATAATGCTACCAAAGATCTCGAAAATACCGGATCGTACAGAATCCCAATCGCTGTTCGTAAGTCTTCACCTCAGACTCGATTGTCAAGTAGACTAGAGTTCAACAACTAACGAAAATCGCACAGAATTTGCCTGGGTTCTTATATTAGGGACGGGACTCATCTTCCTCCCCGAAACACCTCGTTATCTGATCAAACGTGGCAGGCATGACAAAGCAGCAAAGTCGCTTGGCAGACTTCGAAGACTAGATATCAATGATCCCCACTTGATTGGCGAGCTTCAGGAAATCGAGTCCAACTACGTTCATGAACAAAGTTTGGCTAAGGGATCATCATATCTACAATTCTTAAAATGGAATACTTTGGGCAAAAGGTACCCTTCATATCACCATCAGCAAAGCTATCAATTATTTACTGACGCATACAGACTTCTAACAGGTTGTTGCCTTCAAGCTCTTCAACAGCTGACTGGAATCAACTTTATTTTCTACTATGGTACTTCATTCTTCGCCGCTTCCGGAATCAAAGAACCTTTCGTCACAAGCATGATCACCTCCTCCGTCAACGTCTTCTCCACACTCCCCGGTCTTTATCTCGTCGAAGCATGGGGCCGTCGTCGCCTCCTCATGTTCGGCGCTCTCGGCATGTTCGCCTGCCAAATGATAGTCGGTAGCGTGGGCACCGCCTTTCCCAACGGCGACAACATCGCTGCCCAAAAAGCGCTCGTGGCATTCGTATGCATCTACATATTTTTCTTCGCCAGCAGCTGGGGCCCCGTCGGCTGGATTATCCCTGGAGAGATATTCCCGCTTCCTGTGCGCGCGAAGGGGATTTCGATGACGACGGCTTCGAATTGGCTTTTGAATTGGGCGATTGCATATTCGACTCCTTATCTGGTGAATCCTGGACCCGGGAACGCGAATTTGCAGGCGAAGATTTTCTTTGTGTGGGGTGGTTGCTGTTTGTTGTGTGCGGTGTTTGTGTATTTCTTGATTTATGAGACCAAGGGGTTGAGTTTGGAGGAGGTGGATGAGTTGTATGAGAGTGTGGGGAAGGCGTGGAAGAGTACGCATTGGGTGCCGGTGGAGGGGTACGGGAAGGAGTGGAGAGGAGCGGGGGAGGGGAATGGGAATGGGACTGGAGTTGTGGAGGGGGAAAAAGTGACGTCTGCTGAGCATAAGGAGGGAGCTGCTTGAGTATTAAGAGTTACTGGGATTTGAATGGGAGGAAATATATGGATTTCTGTATTGGGATGATGCGCGATACTGGTGGTTCAAAGGGGCTTTGGAAATCTCTGATTTCATGTATTTTGATTGTGATGTTGGATAATTTAGGTCACCTCTTCGCTTCCCTTGATATATTTATTTCATTTACGTATCATCTCCCTGCTTACAATGATTTCAATTCGATTCATATTAATCTTTTGCAATAATTCTGATAACAGGTAGGTATTCAGACAAGATCCTCTCTCTCTATAATAGCTACCTAGTATTCATTCGAAAAAAACAAAACGTATCTTAGCACCGATCCATCAATCAATTTGGTTTATAGCTCAATGCCTAGCCGAACCTTCTCTTCCTCCCGCGTCTCGACTCGAGTATAGCCACAACAAACTTTTCAGAAAAAACGAACACAATATCTAAGCTCCTAAGCAACTACCTACTTGTAAAAACTTTCTCAGCTAGAAACTCGATATCCGGCATATTCCTATTTTTCGGATACGAAATGTTAATGCTGCTCTGCTCGTATTCAATGACTAAGCTACGTTCATAGTACCTAGAGCCAATCTCTACTTGGGAGAAAAAAGAGGACAAAATTGATTCTACTGATAAATTCTATCATAAATCAAATAGAAATAAAATTATAGAAATCAATAATGCTGAATAAATGCGTCAATAATCTTCAATTATAAAATCATTTGAATACTTCCTTTTCTGAATTGGAATGGAATAATCGGATTGTTGAAGGGCTTTGCTAGTAGTCAATTCCGACCTGTTTTTTCTACTATGTAGAGCTATAGGGGAATTAGTGTATTCATTAGTGACTTAAGTAGTGTATTTAGTGACCTTACCCCGCAATCAACATTCTGATTCTGCATTTACATTTTATGCAACCACAACGTTTACAACACAACGCAATGCAATGCAATGCAGGTAGGAGGAGGTGGTGAATCTTTTCAATCATTCATTATCATGTAAGTAGGTAGGTACTGGTAGGTAGGTAGGTAGGTAGGTAGGTAAAACCTATCAATTCAAGACAAGTATATACTAAGTACCTAGATAACAATATTTATCATCAGACCACATCCAAAACTCCAAGAATCTACATCGTTCCAGTCGATGTCTATCTGATGGATGGAAGTAGGCTGATTGAATAGGCGGTGCGTCATTGTCAGCTCATTTTCTTTTGGCTCTCGGGTTATACAGGAACCCCGCCGACAAGCAATCACATCACTGCAGCACGTTCGTTGTGTTCACTCGGAATATTCTCCACTTTCCGTGCATAAGAGGGAGAGATGTTTGTTTTCGTGATGATTTTCCTATATGCAGAGAATGCGAAAGGTAACCGGGAAATTATGTTTGTATAGGTATCGATCGGTATTCGGCGGATATGTTTTTGATATTGCTATAGATAGATAGTACAGGTAAGGAGTATGACCAAGGTGAGTAAGGAGATCTCAAAGCATGTGATTGATCATTCACTACATACATCGCAAGCCATGAGAATATGAATTTTATCGCTCCATATGATATGCAATCCAATTACCTAGGTATTGATTGATACCTTACCTACCTAGGTACCTAGGTATGCTTTTAACACTTTCATGAGATCGAGATCTAGATGAACTAGTTGACCACTAATAATGAGAGACTATTCTACTGTTGGGTGAATATACGTGAGAAAGATTTTGGTAAGATTTATCAGGCCACTTTTTGCCAGCCCGTGTTTGCACTCTGCAGTGCGTCCATACGACTGGTTCTTGGAGTGAATGTCTCTTTGAGTTTTCCATACGTGCAGTGATTAAAAGGGAGCGGAATTCCACTTTGCTTTTTCCATTCCTTCCTTCTTTCTTCTTCATTACAACAACAACGATATCTCAACATCACTTTGCAACTTCCACTTCCACTTCCACTTCCACTTCCACCTTCGTTGCAGGTGAGCACCAACAATCCATACATTCTATTCGATACGACACTCAATACTCATTCCTTTACTCTAAAGGTTCTATCAAGGACCTCAAATATCTCAACATGGCTCCACCTTCTGGCGAAGTCGAGGTTGAGAGCATTTCTCCGTATGGAATTGCTCGCACCACCGTCGACGAAAAACCACTTTCAGATGAAGAAATTAAGAAATTCGACGCTTACTTCCGTGCTTGTATGTATCTATGCCTGGGCATGCTCTACCTTCGAGAAAATGCTCTACTCAAGGAACCGCTCAAGAAAGAGCATCTCAAAGCTCGACTTTTGGGACATTGGGGTTCCGATGCTGGTCAAGCTTTCACATATCTTCATATGAATCGACTGATCAAGAAGTATGACTTGAATGCATTGTTTGTCTCTGGTCCAGGTCATGGAGCTCCTGCTGTCCTTTCAAATGCTTATCTGGAGGGTACTTACTCTGAAGTTTACCCTGATAAGGCAGAAGATGAGGAGGGTATGCGAAAGTTCTTCAAGCAGTTCTCTTTCCCTGGTGGAATTGGTAGTCATGCGACTCCAGAAACACCAGGTAGTATTCATGAGGGAGGAGAGCTTGGATACTCCATTTCACACGCCTTCGGTACCGTCTTTGATAATCCTGACTTGATCACCTTGACCATGGTTGGTGATGGTGAGGCAGAGACTGGTCCATTGGCCACAGCATGGCATTCAACCAAATTCCTCAATCCAATTACAGATGGCGCAGTTCTACCAGTTTTACATCTCAATGGTTACAAGATCAACAACCCTACAATCCTCGCTCGAATCAGTCATAAGGAGTTGGAAGCTTTGTTCGTAGGTTATGGATGGACACCATACTTTGTCGAGGGAAGTGATCTCGAGAGTATGCATCAAGCTATGGCAGGAACCCTCGAGCGTTGTGTGGTCGAAATCCGCAAGTACCAAAAGGAAGCACGTGAATCCGGCAAAGCAGTCCGACCACGCTGGCCCATGATCGTTCTTCGCAGTCCTAAAGGTTGGACTGGCCCAAGAAAGGTCGATGACAAATTACTCGAAGGCTTCTGGCGTGCACATCAAATCCCACTTCCCAACGTTGCAAGTAATCCAGAACATTTGCAACTTTTGGAGTCTTGGATGCGCAGCTACAAACCTGAAGAGGTTTTTAATAAGGAGGGTAAATTACTTCCCGAGTTGAAGGAATTGGCTCCTGTTGGCAATGCTCGTATGAGTGCCAATCCTGTCGGTAATGGTGGTATCCTTAGAAGACCACTCGATATGCCCGACTTCCGCAAATACGCATTCGAAAATGTCGAAGCTGGTGTCAGCAATCTCCCCAGCATGGCCAACATGGCAAAGCTTCTACGCGATGTAGTTGCCAACAACATGCATAACTTCCGTCTCTTTGGACCTGATGAAACCGAATCGAATAAACTTGGTGAGGTATACAAGGCTGGCAAAAAGGTTTGGATGGGCGAAAACTTCGAAGAAGATGCTGATGGTGGAAATCTTGCTACTGAAGGCCGTGTCATGGAAATGCTCAGTGAGCACACTGTTGAGGGTTGGTTGGAGGGATATATCTTGTCTGGTCGTCATGGTCTACTCAACAGCTATGAACCGTTCATTCATGTTATCGATTCCATGGTCAATCAACATTGCAAATGGATTGAGAAGTGCAATGAAGTCGAATGGCGTGTAAAGATGGCGTCTCTTAATATCCTCTTGACAGCCACCGTTTGGAGACAGGTAAGCAGTTGTCTTTTTTATTTTTTCTTTCCTGTCTCAATCCTTTGTCTCTGAATCCCAATCCTCATCTGGATTATTGCTTCTCTTGTGTATAATTCTGTCTTTCTCTGGTTCAAGAGCCTTTCAACAACTTTTCGCGATGGGCAATAACTAACTTTCGATGTTATAGGACCATAATGGTTTTACCCATCAAGATCCCGGATTCCTCGACGTTGTCGCCAACAAGAGTCCTGAAGTTGTACGAATCTACCTCCCACCCGATGGAAATTGTCTTCTCTCATGTATGGATCACTGTCTCCGTAGCACCAACTACGTCAATGTCATCGTCGCCGACAAACAAGATCACCTTCAATACCTCAACATGGAAGATGCTCTCACTCACTGCGAGAAGGGTCTCGGAATATGGGACTGGGCTTCTAATGACCAAGGCTTCGAACCTGATGTTGTCATGGCCACTTGCGGAGATGTACCTACCCATGAATCTCTAGCTGCTACCGCACTTCTTCGAGAACTCATTCCAGATTTGAAAATCCGTTTCGTTAATGTGGTCGATCTTTTCAAATTGATCCATCATGGTGATCATCCTCACGGTATCACGGATAAAGATTGGATTTCGATTTTCACAGATAATAAGCCCATCATCTTCAATTTCCATTCTTATCCTTGGCTCGTTCACAGACTTACCTATAAGCGTCCTGGCCAAAGCAACATCCATGTTCATGGATACAATGAAAAGGGTAACATTGATACGCCATTAGAATTGGCTATTAGGAATAAAACCGATCGATATAGTTTGGCGCTGCATGCGGTAGATAGCATTGAGAGATTGGGCAACAAGGGCGCGCATATTAGGGAAAAACTTCTAAATATGCAGATTGAGGCGAGGAGAGAGGCGTTTGAGAATGGAATTGATCCAATTCATATTCGGGAGTGGAAGTGGCCTTTTCAAAATGGTGGCAAGGATGAGAAGATGTTGAAGTAAATGAGGGATTGGCTGGGTGGAGGCTCTGGGTAAACTGGAAGGCGGGTTCTTTGAAGAATAAACAGATTTGGGTGCTAGAATTCGGATGGTGGAGGGAAGGAAACTTAGGAAGGTCTGAGGCGTTGGTTGAGTAGGGGATTTACAAAGATACTCATATCATAATCAATGGTGGCAATTCTGATCCTCGGTCTGAAAATCGTGCTTTGATTGTCGGGATGCTGCCTTGAGGATATCACACTGTTTGAACTCTCAAACGTAAAGGTAAATAGAAAGGGGTACGTAAAGTATCGAAAGCTTTATCTTCACAATATAAACCCAAAAGAATTTCTTAAAATACATCATCACTTCAATCCCGAATTATACATACATCGCATCCCCATCTCCCTCCCAAAATAAACTTCACATATCATACCCACCCAGAGGTTTGTATAATGAAATGGCGATATTTTGTTGGATTTGAGAGGATTATTGGTTTTGTATTGAGATATGAGGTGGAGGGTTTTGATGAAGAGATGTGTGTGTGGAGATGCAGAGAAAGGCTGCGATTGCGATTCTGAATGTGATACTAAGTCTGTCGAAAAGTTTCTCCTTTTCATCTGCTATATGAAGTGACTATTGACAATGGCTCGGGTACTTTAGCCGATGGTGCGGGTTTGAAAGGAGCAAAGTTACAGGAAAGTCAAGCTGTGTCAATTCATTATGATTGGGCAATTATCCATATCTTATGCTCACATCCTTTTTGAGAATGCCAAATTCTCTACTCATCCCTCTTGACAAGTACCATAAGCCCCTTATGTACATGTCGTGCTTTGAAATAGTAGTAGATGAGAGAAATGCTAAAAGCACCAACGAACATAACCGAAGGCCAATTCACGTTCTCTAGCGTCACTGGAAGAGTAAGCAGTCAGAAAGCAAAGAACCAAAAAGGCGTTAGGACATCAGTGCTCCGATATTAATAACCATTCCGTATTTTCCAAGAGACTACCTGCGATTGGGGAGTGGCCCTTGCGTGCGTCTCCAAATAAGACAACTGATGGTGATAGTAAGACGAGAGAATAGAGACAACACCAAGAGAATTGATAGCGTTGAGCGCAAATGCGGAGCCCAGGTTGATGGGAGATAGCAAGCAGCTCACAACAATCGATACGCATACTGCTCGAAGAGGAATATTCCTACCTGGTGAAATCTATCTCATAATTAGGATAAAGTATGCATAACAACGGCGAGATAATTATTACCTTGGATAACCAGCCGGAAGCAGGAAGACCCTGATCTCTAGCAAAATACCAATTTTTCGGGATGTAGTGGCTACCTCACTGACGCAGCAAGATAGAAGCAAGATAATCAAAAGTGTAACCATGATATTCGTAGCAGTGTAACTTTGAGTAGAGTTGTATAATAGCTGAATAAATGACTCTCTTGTTTTACTGTTGAGAATTCTTTCCACGTCCCCGATATAAAAAATTAAGGCAAGGATCATGGAGAAGGTCATGGCAGTATTTGGTCCGATAGACCACATAATAGCTCTAGGGATTGCGATAGATGGATCTTGGATTTCTTCGGCTATAAAATTTGGATATTGATCAGTGTTGGCGACCGGTGGCGAGTGTCTACTGGTCGATGTTCAATATAACAGAAGGAATCTAATATCTTACACATATGAAAGAGCAATCGAAACCAACCAAAGCATCAAAAGGCACCGTCAAGCCAATCATAGCCGATCATCTCACTTGGCCAACCGCCTTCGTTTGAGAAATCAAGTAAAACGTCCAAGGCGTGGCTGAGATTAGGGGTTAAAATCCAAACAAGAATAGTAATTGCTAACATGCCGAATAATTGCAGGACTAACATGACACTTTCAATCATAGGTAAATGCAAAGATATCGAGGTGTTGAAGATGACGGAAAATGCGAGCACGGCAATTGTGAGCAAAGTGTCGTGGTAACCTCGCCGTACATAATTCTCGACATTTAAAGCGATGAGAACTTGCTACAATACCATTCAATCAGTCCTTGTTTGATGTGGAGAGCTCTCGCGTAAACCCACATAGCGATTCGCATGTAAATGAAGGGAAAAAAGATAAATTGGATACAGAAATCCAAAGATTGATTTGGATGCAAAGATCGATTGTGCTTACGATAATCAGAGCGACCATGAAGTAAAATCTGGTCAAGTAAACTTGCCATCCGATAGCAGAAGGCTAGCCTAGATAAAATCAGCTTTTGATGTACCCATTTTAAGAACCAAACATGACTTACCGACGAGATAGCTAAGAAACTTTTGAATCTTAGGTGGTTAAAACTCAGAAACTCAATGATATTGGCCTCCAGCAGTAGGCGATCTAAGTATCAATATAAACATGCAAAACCTATTTTAAAACCTACTCACATTGAAGCCACCTCGGCGATACTGGCGTATACCAAACTCATACCAAATGTTCCGACAATAAAATCCCAGAACATATCGGCAGTCCTCCATCTTCCAGGCAGTAAACGAATAGTCTAGAGTGCAATTAGAACCACCATCTTCATTCATACAAGAAATGGAGGTATCCGTTTTCTTACGGAAGTAGTATTTCCGAACTTGCAATGGCGGTGCTTGATGAACCCAACATGTTGATGAACTTAAAGTGTCGCTATGCCACAAGTCAATAATCACTTGAGCACCACTGGATGAATAATGATAATTACGCGTAGCTTCTGCTTCTTTCCTAGACAGCCATACCGTGCTTGTCTGATTGAGTACCTCGCCATTTCTCCGCAACCTGTCCAGAGATACCATTAATTCCTATCTTTTCCGAGTCTTGGCCATTAGATTCTGCAATGGGGGATTCCAATGCAATAAGCTCGCGGGTCACGAGGCTAGTGCCATTTTCTTTGCTGATCGTGTAGGCCATGGTCGTTCTCACCTACTGAGAATGTCAAGATGAAGCCGAATTTGACGAGCGTTAATTTACTTTATGTAAAGACTGAGAAGTAAGATAAGAGAATCCGAAATTGAAAAGCACACCAACTTAATGTACGATTCATTTATCAGTCTGCTAAGAGTCTGGTGCAATATGAGGCTCTGCTGGCGCGACAGCAGCTAGAAATAGACATGAAGAGTATTAGATCTGTCAAAGTGACATCAAAGTAAAGCAATCTGCATTATATGAGGTGATCATTTCCCTTCTGGATTATAATTGAATTTTTACATACTATCCTAAAATTCAACTCGACGACAAGTACAGGCCCAATTCGTTGCCAGCTTCGGAACCGAGAAATCACGGTAAAAACCACTTTCCTATCTTCTGGTTTTGAAAACGCAATGTTTGTTGTCTATTCTCTAACCAACCATCTAGAATGCATTGTACCAAGATGCGGCTTATCTACTTGGAGAATTTATTGATGCTCTGCATGTGTGTGGGGTTTCAATCCTCTGGAATGCCTCTGTCTGAAGTCCCTTGAGGATTTTCTCACTGGCTTGCTGGCTTGGTAAGCGACCGTTCCATGTAGATTGTGTGACAGGACGCTGATATGCATATTTGGAATTTTTCCTGCTGCAGAAAACTTGCTTGAAGCACAAGAGAAACTGTAGAGTAATCCACATCTCCTCAATTCCCCGATGAGATTTAATTTATCCTCCCCACAGATAGATAGTCATAGATGCAACTGATTGTGATCCTTGAAATTGATTCTTTAGGGAGAGCACCTGACACCGGTCCTCAGAGATGTCTTTTGCAATATTTCTTTACCCTCAGATTATCTGGTGAATTTCCTCAGACAAATTCAGATGGTTACTGCCTTCCCCGTTGAAGTATTGAGCCAAAGCTTTTTCGTACGCATGTCATTGTCGTGGGCTACATTGATCAACCTTCTCGAATCGAGATTACAGACTCAATATATATGCCGCCAATTAGATACACAAGACCCGGGATCTCCATTCTGATAGACGAGAAGCTCTTTGGGTTTCCGCCCATCAATTTATTCATAAGACTCAAAGTACTGCCTTCTGACACATCTTAGCCATGGCGACTACTGACGCAGGCTCTAAGGCTGGACTCGAAACTTTCGAGGGCATTAACATCGATTATGAAAAGGCTTATCAAAACAACAAATTAAAAATCACCTGTGTTACAAAGGCCATCTCCATACTCCTTCAGGATCGAAGGTCCTCGATGTTGGTTGTGGAACCGGATTCCGGTTTCACCAATGTTATCTCAAGCCGGTCTAGATGTCGTCGGATTCGATATTTCTCCTAAAATGGTGCAGCTTGCACAAAGTAGAGTCAAGGGCAGCTTCTCCGTAGCCGATATGGCCGAGTACGAAGTTGAGGAGGAAACATTTGCAGGGGCCTTCATGATTTTTGCCCATCTCCAGATGTCGTACGCTGCCGTTCATGCTGCAGCGTACAAATATGCCAGAGCGCTTCAACCTGGAGGAATCATCGTTCTGGGACAGTCGCCAGGAGGTCAGCATGTCAAAGAAGAGTCCGCATATGATGAAACTAGGACCTACGTTGAGGACTACAATGTCCCCCTCATGGGAGAGCCGTTGCCAACATTCTTGATGAGCGCGAAGGGCCAAAGGGACTTTTTTTAATCGATGGGTCTGGAGATTGTGAGCGAAACGATTCATTTGTTCCAACCAGACAACCCAAGGTGCGATCCAGAAATGCAGCAGTATATTATTGCGAAGAGACCAGGTGACGGACCAATATCACAACCACTACCTCTTCCTAAGACGAAATAGCTGCAATTCATCTCATATTTACCCGTGATAAAATAGCAGCACAGATTAAATCAAGTATTGTTCCTACTGTCATGAGTGAATGAGCCATAAAATCAGAACTGAATGTATTTTCTCAGAAAACTTGACATCCGACGGGTTATTATTTAGGGTGTTTTAAGCCAAGAGTTTAGGTCTATATAGCCCGATAAGCGAACCCCAAAAGTTGGATTAATTTCCTTGTAACTCCAGTATCAAGATTCGAGATGTAAGATTATATTCATAAGCATATAAATTCAGTGACTTGCTGTTTAGCTGAATTTCAGATCCTAGATTTAAGTATACTTCTAACGCATTTTAATATTTCAAGCAATTGCCGAATTGATTCAGTATTAAAATATTAAAACCTCATGTAGGGAAATCAGTTTGTACCCTGCTTTCCGAGTCTAACATCGTACGATGTTAGCATCCGGCTAAATTGCATCTGTGTCACAGTAGTACAATAGTGAGGAGTATGGATAGTAGTTGGTGGGGTCAGGTCGTATTATCACATTGCTGTGCCTCAATCCACGTATGTATGCAGGGAACGCGAAATCGGTTCAAACGATGCAGGGATTTGGACGCGACGTGGTTGTGAAGTAGTATTGACTGGTCATCCGTTAGATTTTGCAAGAATTGGGTTTTCATTGGCTACGCTTACTGGGAAACAGATGAATTGAATTTGTTCTTGGTGAATTACATGATAAGTTATGAAATAATGGCTTCGTGATTAGCCGTTGCATCTTTGGGTATCTCCTCTCCGTTTCTACAGATATTCCGATGTCCGAAACAAACCTCCATCGCGCTCTTAATTATATACAGAAGAAGTAAAAATTGCCATAAAGACGGAGTGAAAAACTTTAAGCGAAACTGTGCTGCAGCTCACATCGTCTTTAAGCCCAAACACCGTTCATTACTCCCTACCACAGTTCATCCGGCTGGTCATAATCGTATTTCCTTCTCGCAATTCTGTCTTCGGCCTGCTCTTCAAGATATCTCTTTTTGACAGACGCTGGCATTTCCGGTGGCATATAAGGTTTAATGACCCATTTCTGATCCTCGTTATCTTGTCCGACTCGAGGTTTGTCGTATGGACTTATCTCTGGAGGCTGATATGCCATCCGTGGCCCTTGTTTTTGACGCTCGATAGAAAGCTCTTCTTGCGCCTCTTGCAATTGTTGAATGTGCAGGTTCCCGGCCTCTGTGGAGGTAAGTGATGGAATTCTTTGCAAAGGGTAATATGTAGGTGACATGTGATTGTTTTGATGATATTCGCCGGGGCCTCGAGGATGACTTGGGGGATACGTTGGACTGAAACGATAACTATTGATTGTGTTTTGACTTGGACTCATCGTATTCCCTTTGAGACCGCGTAGGCTTTTGAGACTAGATGCGAATGATAGAGGTGACTTTGGAGTGGTCGGAGGAGGTGGAAAGTAAATGCCGTCGTTATTGCTGCTTTTGCTACCTTTTCGCCTTCGATATTGAGAGTCTTCTTGATCCGGAAAAGTAAATGCAGTAGGGGAGCTGTTTGTGGCGAAAAACCGATGCTGCCGACGTCGAAATCCAACATGATGGGGGTATTGATAGTGGGGTGGAGTTTCAAGGGCGCGTTGTCGTCGTCGTCTCGAGCGAATGAGATAGATAGCTAATGCGGTGCATATAAGAACGAATGGAATGGTTAGGGATAGGGCGAGGATAAGTCCCAGTTTGTGATCTCTCTTGTCCCCTTCTGTACTCGGTGTCGTGGAGGTTATGTTGAAAGTATGCGAGACAATAGATTGACTGGTTGATATGGTAATATTGCCGTTATCGTTGAGAGTCCCGGGCTCCTGGAAATTTGTCAGTATGCTCAATGTGGGTGTATTCGATCAAGAATGTTAGATCAGAAAACTTCATGGAGTAAATGATGTTACTTCATGCTTTCGCGCATTCTTGCCACTTAGCATACTGAAACGCGTAAAGGGATATGTGATATGAAAGATATGGTAGAAACATGAAAATGTACGGAAACAAGACTTTTCTTTAGACCCGCCTAATTTGTTCGCATGAAGCTTTTCATGGTCTGCCCTAACAAATGCGCCCGTGATACCATGCCCAAATGATAAAGATGCCGATCTAACGTCTTGGGAATAAATTTTGGTATGCTTACAAGTAGTAGGTAAAACACAGGAGATAAAGATAATGAGAATGTATATGTCTGAACTGTCCAGTTCAGTGATGTGTCTCCATCATAGGATTCTGTGACATCAACATTAGCAAGAGACAATGGTTGCAGCAACGAGGAAACAATCATCTTACCTAAAAGGGCTGGACCTTTGGAATAGCCATTTCCATCCGCATTTTGATTCCATAGTGCGATTGTGTAGTTTCTAAGACTCGTTTCCCATGATAACATTTGTTGAGTCCCAGTCACCCAAATTGGATTCTGAGTCGCCTCTGCACTCGGATTGACAAATTCTCCAGGAGGCGACATAGATGAGACTAGCAGCACCAGATCAATGAAGATGAGCCAACACAGCATTTCAATCTTGTGTCCGCCGAATACAGTTTCACATATCGGATTGATAGAAACACCAAAGAAAAAACGTAAAAATATAGAATTGGGTCTGTGCTACCATACCAACCTATATATCAGATATATCAGAAAGAATCGGATGATTTTCAATTGAACCTTGTACATATTGATCTAGGTATACCTGAGACTTGGGGGCTTTTGATGCGGAAAGCAAAAAAGTCGCAGGTATTGTTGCGAGGATCGGCGGGATGACACCACGACATACAGCCTAATCAGTGCACTCAACCAAACTGTCGGGTCGTCCCCAAACTTTATAATCCTCTCATTGGATGCGGATAAAGTGGCCATAAGCGCGCACTACTTCACTAAAGATTTATTGGGTGTGGACGGCCCCAGTATACGGAATGCATGAAAAGATAAGAAGCCTATCAGGATGGCCAAGGAGGAAGCAATGATTAGGGCTCGAAGAGCCGTTTTTCACTTGACCGGCAGTTTGCTGCGCCTAGATGAATGATTTGATTGGACGCGGGATACGGAAGGACATAAACAAGTAAACAGATCTGCAAATCGTATTGAGAATTTAGAAAACATTCTGGGGGAAAAGATCTAGGCGATCGCCGTTGTGGCAGCTCTCTTCGAATTCATTTGAAGAATGGTTATTCATTCCATGACAAACCAACACAGTATACAAGAAGCATTCGATAATGATTATGTTCTCACAGAGATGGAATATACAAGGCCTAAGTAGAGAATATCAATCAAGAACTAGGCCATGCTTTGTTAAGTAGATGCAGGTAGAAAGCAAACATCACAGCAAAAATGAACAAGTATGGTAAAAGGCAAAGATGCAGAGGTGGCAGTTAGGAAGGTGGAAAATGTCCAGCCCCTCGATAAGCCGATAGAATCACCAATAAGAAGTTTCAAACAATCTAAATCCTTGTTGGTGATAATGTTGTTGTTGGAAGGAGATGTTGATCACATGCATCTTAAATTGATGGTGCCTTTCGCTTGGCACGAACCACCCACGGTCCCACACACATTTCACCACGCTTCACACCCTCTCGTACCTCAGTTCTTGTCACAACATTTTCGATCACGTCCTATCCATTTCATTCGAAATACTACACTGTAGGCAGACATCTACAAGATGCGAAAACTCGATTTTTGATGTCATAATGTGCCATGCACCATGCTCCGTATCAAGAGACTATCTGCGGCCCGTCCTGTTGATAAGCACTTAAATTGCACCGCTATATTAACCGTAAGCAAGGCTCATTTGAAATGTCAATGGATAATACATCTGATGTCGAATATTCATAGAATATCATCGGCCTAGGTTCTACCAACAGGACGAATAAAATTTCCCAAGACCGTGGGTAGTTAGTTATTGATCTGAAGTTCTGAATCGGTGATTAATTTCTAAACGTAAACGTCGAGGTGTTCGCTTCGATTTCGCTTCAATGGTTTCCCCGTATTGCTCCCTGTTGATTCTTCTTTCCAGGCTTTTCATGAACCTTTGGGTTACATTGTATCATATCAATATTTGATAATGCTATTTTCTGCTTACTTGGATTGTGTATGCCTATTGACGCGCTTCGACCGCGAGATCAAATTGTGAACCTTCGAGGGCCTTGCAATTGATGCATCAATTGGACTTGCGCCTTCAGCTGGTTTCTTACCCCTCTTCATTTGTTTCATGCTTCCTACATGAGGGTGTGTACAGTCCAACACAGCATCCACTTAACCGAAACTTCAGATCTACTAGCAAGCGCAGTCATGACTTGCTCTATAAATGTTGCAATACAAAGATACAGCTTTATATTTATATGCATCACAAGTGTGAATGGCACAACGTCATGTAGTAGCAAGGAATAGAAGCATCGTGATGAGATAATCTTTCGGTCACACAATTGATAGATTACCTGAACCTGAATATATCGACATACCAATCAATCACGGATATCGTATGGTTTCTGCGTAGTATCGAAACTTTACTTTCAGCCGCGCTTCAGTCTTTTCCTTTTATCCCCTTCAGTGACGTAGATATCCTTCTTTCACCGGGACCGCTTTTGGAAGACTATGAGACCATGAAAGCTCGTACGTTGTTCTCATCTCATCTTTCCGTTTTCACCGCAAAATGTAATTATGCGCAAACACAGCAAACACGGCCCGCTTAATTATAATTCAAAACAAACTCGCTTCTCTAACAACAAACATAGTCCAGATGGCTTAGTGGTAGCGCACTAGGTTCTTCACATCCCCTCAAACGGGACCACTGCTTAATGTCCGAAGACTTGTTTGCTTGATAACTCAGTACGTCTGGTTTGGTTCCGGTCTCCGAACGCGCTACCTAGGAGAGATTGAATTTTTGCCATTTTATTCTCTATTTTTACCCGACGATATTCTTAGGACGGAATGTCGCCAGTGAAAGAGGAAGAAAATTTCATGACAAAGAGATTACTCGACTCATAATTCAACGAATTGGGTTTCTAGGCATATGGTAAATCGTCTGGCTGGTAATGATCTAATTCCTTTTTCGAAGCAAAGGGAAGTTTTTGCAATTTAAGCTAAGGATTGAAAACTTCCAACAAGATGAAAATTATTGTGCGCCTCAATTTTGCTAGTCTCTATCTTCTGCCCCAACAACAATAGCTAAATCTTCTTGAAATTCCTTCCTGACAGTTTCTGGGATAGCCAAGTAGTCGAGTTATTTCAAAGACAAATATTTGGATAATAGTAACGCATGATTCATGATAGGGCTTCGTGGTAAAGAAGTGTGTTATGTATCAAATTCAGGCTTAGCGTTGAAGATTGGTCCTTTTGTGAATTTCGGAGAATGATGAATATAAATTTGAGACTAGATATTGCACATCGCATGGTCTCGGGGCTATCAAGGGTAAAGCCCCAAACAATATGCAACGCAATCAGCTCCAACACGGGGCCCTGTGATTGAATTCTACTATGCTTTCAAATCACACTCAAGATATCAAACAATTGCTCCCCCGCCTCTCAACCACGCCCTAACCCATGCTCTAACCCCCTTATCCCCTACCCCCTTCATATCCACCCCTCTTCCTTTTAGGTCACCCCTCCTCACATCTTCCCAAATTCCACACGTTTCATCGTACCTCTTCCCACTCCACAGTTCCCACATACAAATCGCCAACGCATACAGATCATCTTCTTTGGTCGCTTTCCTATCCCTTCCTTTCATCCACTCATTTGCTCGGTTTGGAGAGACTATCCTGCCGTTAAGAATTGGTGTCCATTGTTCCTCTTTTTCATGATCGATTGAGGCTTGAGAAGAGGAATTCGAAATAAAGAGGGAATCTTGAAAATTACTCAGTTTAACGCTGACTTGATCGTTCGAATTCCTAGAAGCACAGAGCAGAAAATTCGAAAGATAAATATCACCATGGACAATGCCCTTTTCATGCAACTCCGACACAACCTGACGCATTGATTCGGAAATCTTCTTTCGCTGGGTGGGCAAATACAAACGGGGAGTTAGAGGCATTTCTTGAGAAATAATGAGGCCGAGTGTGCCATTTTGGTAACAGTTGGTGTTTTCGGGAATGGAAACAGTGCCGTGGATAGTAGCACCACAGGAGCCAGCGGCAAGATGCATTTGTAGTTCATGAGGCGTAACGCCCGATTTGTATAGGAGAGAGTGAGAATGGAAAAAGTGAAAGGTGTTTGTTAGGGTGTAGGCAAAGGGGGTGGAGTTTATGAACGGAGTGATGGTTTCGAGATGATGGTTTGGGGGTGTCCAGTGAGATCCAGCTTGGGATGTTGAGTCTGAGACACTGGAATTTTGAGATTGAGGTGGGTATTCTGTCATCGTGGGCTTTTGCGAAAGGGCATGTGAGCTTGGATGTGAAGGGAGTTTGGGCTTGTATGTTATAAACGAGGGAGTTTCGTAATTGTAACTTTGAGGTTGCCATTGCGTGCTGACAGTGTCGCTTCGTGATGCTACATTCGTAGCTTCTCGTTGATATGGCGAAGAATTTGTGCTGTTGAGTATTTGAGATTGCCAAGATGCTGTGTTGTTATCTTGTGTCGCATTCTCCGCAGTCCTTTGATAATCTGATGTATTGTAGCGATTATCCCACTCTCTTGACATCGAAATCGGATACATCGCGCTCGAATTATTCGCAGTGGATATCGGGTTTCCGTTGTTTTGTACTGTATTTATCCATGCTAAAGAGCCATAGTTTTCGTCATTAGCGACTAGTGTTGAGGTAGGCGGCTGTGGAAACGATGTCAAGAGACTTGGAAGTCCCATGTGTGGATTAAAATCCCTCGAAAACGATGGATGAGAATTGCAAGACGATGGGGCAAAGAGTTCCTGATATTGTTCACTCCCAGCCACCCACTGCGGTGCCCAAGCAGGCGACGAAGAGCCTACAAATGAGTTTGAGGAATTCGCTAATTCTGAACAACCCAAATCTCCCCACAATTGAAAGTCTTCGTCCGAAATGAGGGGGTCTTCAAAATCGACTGTGCCATTATTGTGGTAAGGCTTGCTTTTGCTTGGCAAAGAAAAGGGGTGATCCATATTTTGCTGATTTACTCGCATCAAAAAGAATAAGGGTCTGCTATGGGGAATCGGGTTTGTGCTTTATGGTCTAGCTGGGCTTTAATGCATATATGAAGTCTTCATTTTAGAGCTGCGACCTGAAAATTGACCTGAAAAGAAGAGTTTTCTCTCTCTCTTTCCTTTCCTGTTTACCTTTTAGGTAGTGGTGGCGAGGTATTTTTAGGCGTCTCGGAATCAAGATCACCATTACGCAAAGACCTATGATGGTCGTCGTGCGATATTTCATTATCGTGCAGAGAAAATTAGCAAACTGATAGGATTGAAATCATTACCAGAAAAGAGCGCTCATGGAAACTTTGATCATGAATTACATCTGAGTTTCTAGAATTGTGAGTGAGATTTCCGTTCAGACTTTGCCAGCTTGAGACCTATCATTCACAAGATAGCCACCACAGAACATGGATACTTTGCAATTATATTCGCATACGCCCCCAATAATTCGAATTCATTCTTAAGCTGCAGATCATTGCCCCTAAGTATCTCATGGTATCGATTTGTATCGATGGCAAGGCAAGATTTGAGCGTACCTTGGGCATCAATCTTGACACTAACAGGCGTCCTCTTCATGCGTTTGTTTCTGATGGATGACAACCGAACTGGTGTACGTAAAGAAACTTGGGCATGAATGTCAATGGAGTAAATCATAAATCATAAGAGGGCTGTTTTAAGGGTACATACAGATAGGATATTCGGGATTAAGGTCCTGAGATACCGGGTCTCAGGAGGTCGTGGAAGTGAAGAGTTTTCAGTGCTCGCAAAGCAGCCACTTGGCTATAATATTACAATGCTCACGATCACCACTTGATTGGGATTAGAGATTTAGATCAAGGTAATTTACAAGAGTTAAACAAAAAACCATGCAGTTCAACTATTCGTAAAAAACTAGAACTATGCATTTTTAGCTCCGATCCAGCTATCAAAGTTAACCGTACTCCTATCTTGTATCATTTTCCCTCGCCAAAAAGAAACTCCCATGTAAAGACCTGACCTTTTTATTTCTGAACGCCTCTCCTAACCTAGCAATGTGAAGGTGACAGTTCTACCCTTGTTTTAATTCGTCCCATCTTCGCCTCCATTCGACGTGCTCCAGATCTGTCTTCACAGCATTTTAATAAAGCTCGTAAATGGTTCCGTAACACTAACCCAAGAACAAAGAAAGCAATCCAAGCCCCGTTTCATCTCAACCTACTAGCTGCCTGCTCAGAAGACCACAGAGGCGATTTAACTCGTCTCAGTATACATGGCTCCCGAACGTGGAGGAGTGGATTTTTGGAGACAAAACAGGACCTTGTGTAGGATTCCATCGAGATATGGGAGCGAGAGATCGTGCGTGCGATAGTAACATGCTGTGAAGTGGAAGGTCTGTTGGTGCATGGCTCCAGGAAGCTTATACCAAAGTAGGGATAAGCATTTGAGAAAGAAACTGACAAAGGAAATGAGATGAAACGAGTGTAATCTGTGTGTTTAAACGATTTTGGCTGTGTGGTTTTATTCGATGGCCTGCAAGTATTTTTGCAGAAATTTTGTAAATAAGTAAAGTTTAACGAGCGTGTTGAAAGTGTAGTGTGTGTATGATGTTAGAAATTGTTTCAATGAAACACTATTTTATCACAAGCTGTTAGTGAATCTCATTTTGTGAACCAATACTCGACTACGTATATATTAGAACATACCAATGACTTGATGCCCTTTTTTCGGCTTGTATGAGATTATCTAGAGCAATAGCATTGTAGACTGTTGTTCGGCCTTACGCTGGTGCAGCTGTGACTTATTAATTTTTGAAATCCAAGATTGTACTGATCGCTGGGAATAAGGGATAAATTTCAATGGCTTAAGGTATTGAGATAATTTGAACGAATGAAAAGTCTAATCATAGCCCACCGTCGCCGAAACAAGCAGGATCTATCCTCGCATGATTCTCCATTGTCACATGTTCATCGTCGTAGATATGAGCTCACAGTGGAATACTCATTTCTGAGATGTTGGTTTAAAAAAGATGTGACGCTCGAGCTTGATGCTGTGAGGAAATGTTGGCAGATTCCAGCTTTCAAATATACGTAGCAGTAGATAGAGAAGACCTCTGGAGAACCATAGTCGGCCGCGAGAATGGCAATCGGCCCGGCTATGCATAATGAAATTTTCATGCTTTTCGTGTAAAATTCTAGGCCCCCTTTATTTCTAAAAGCTAAGCTAACTCACTACTCAGTCTGCGAAGTTTCAACAATCTTGATCCTCGGGGATGGTCAGAAATGGGGTGCAAAATTGGTCGTTGTGATCCAAATCCTTCCATATCGACTTTCTGATCGTTTGAAACACCAACGATCAATTATTTATTAGGGATGTAAAGAAGATTGCCTGCGATAACCTCATCGCCGACCCAATACTTCAAAATAAGACCGACACTTCAGCCCTATAATGAACTTTGAAGCATTGAGAGTGCACTTGGCCTCTTTGGGTTAGACCACAGTCGAACGCCACTATTGTTGGCAGCCACACTTGTACAACCTCCAGGGCTCCAGGCTACCTAAACAACAAATGTAAACAAGCAAACGTACACCCGGTGTCTAATCAAATGCAAACGCAGTTTCCTGCGAACAGAAAAACATATCAATTGTAATAAGGATTTGAATTGCGTCTCAAATCGGAGGGAGCTTTTTCCGTAAACAGGATTCGTCGCAGAAGGTTGAAAAGATCCAACCAGCTCTCAAAATGGATCTTCGAGATTCCGTCCAAATCTTGGACCAGAAAACGAGAGATATGCATGGAGCACAAAATAATTCCTCTCTGTAGACCCTACGACAAAATGATGACCCAAGATAGAAAGGGGAAGTTTGTTTGAATGCTTACAAGAGCCTCAATTCGACCTTGAGTATGACTCAAAACCCAAAATTGTTCGGGCGCGTGCGATAATGACTCCGCGCACTGTTAGCAGCTGCTCGAGTACTGAGCACTAGATTGATTACGTTATCGGTTAATGTCAGTCTGATGAACGACCAAAAACATCACGACCGTTGACTTGAGCGCTTGCAGTCTGTAGGCCGCGGTTATTATGTGCTGTCCTGTACTAACAATTCTTTTCACTGAAGAATTGGCCTAATAGGTTACTTGGTGGTTCGCAGTGCCTGTTTGAATTCATTAAAGTTTCTTAGGTGTACCTAGATCCAGTGATCTATCGGTCAATATGGTCAACAATTGAAGGCACAGCAATTGCACAGCATGGACATTCAAGTCCAACCAGAGGTGGAGCAATGGATACTATAGTTTACCAACAGCTGTATATAGTGAGCAAGGTCTTCTAATCCTCAAGCCATAAGCCAGGTTATCCATCTGCTCAAGTTGAAATCTAGCAGTGCAGAATTTCTTATCTGACAGATTTTCCTTTCGTCATTCATTTTTGTGTTTTTTAAAAAGAGTCACTCATTTGCACCGTCACCACTACTTAGTGGTATTATCCTAATTTCACACCTTCAAAATGTCCGGCCGTGGAGCATGGAGACCCATGAGTAAGTTTTTCAGAAGTCCTTGTAGAACTAAGATTGACTTTATTTCTCGCAGACCCAAAGAACATTACTGTTCGAGCTGCAGTATGGATTATTGGAGCTATCCCATTTTTTACATTCTCGGGTAAGCCCACAGACCCTCCTAGCTTCTTGCCCGATGTATCAATTCGTAGACCTGAGTTAATGTGTTAATGTCTAGCTATGTCGATTGCCGGATCTGCGACAACAACGCCAGGAATGCAGAATGTCTTCATCGGACAGATCTCCAAGGTAGGCAGTGATGGATCCAAAATCGGTGGATTGAGATTTGGTTACATGGGTTCGTGAATATATCTTTCCTGGTTCTGCAAATCTTCGTTAACAAACTATTTAGGTATTTGTGCTTATGTGGGAGTGGAAGGAAGCAACGGAGATACGTTCAAGAACACAAACGGTTTCCAATGCATAGGCAAGCAGTATAGTCAGTCCCCTGACGAAATTGCCGCGACACTTCATGTCGATTCAAATATCATACAGTTAGGACAGAAGTTACAGAACGACATATCTATTTTCATGCCTATGGTCGCACTATCTCTATTTCTCCTAGGATTCCTTGTTGACACTGGTGCATGGCTCCTTGCAGGTCTGGGAAAACCTGCTGGTAAAATCGGCATGGTAGCCATGCCATTTCTGTGGGCATCTGTTGCTACGAGTCTTGGTGCAGCATATACGCTCACTGTCTCCGTTAATGCGATCAATACGGTACTTGGAGATACAGCTGTAGGATGTTCTGCAAACGTACAGATTGAACAAGGGAAAACGCTCGAGGGACTTCAGTGGGCTGCATTTGCATTTGCTCTTCTCTTTTCATTCGGTATCTATATGGTCACTAGAGACACCATGTATGGATTTAACATTGCCCCTCGGGCTAGATCTCGGGGAAGGAGAATGAATGATGCATACCCCGACGAGTATTCCGAGGAGGAGCGATCGTTAAGTTACGAGAGATAATTATAGCTGGCAAGCTGATACACCTACAATCATTTAGATTAAAACCTGGATATTACTGGCGTAATATGAAACCGCATATTGGAAGGGGGTCACAGAAGCGCGATGTGGCGTTTACAAGATGTATAAATATTTCTGTTTGGCTGGGTGTTTTCACTTTATGTTTTTCTGTTTCTGCTAGTCAGCTAGAACAATATAATATAATTTGCTTTATGCTCTTGGTTTTTGAAAAACCTTCTTGTCCGACTTTGAATGATCCACAATTTCATACTCTCCCCGATCATTTTTCCATACACAAGTCGAGTTGTATGTTCATAGTTGGAACAACCGTATGTCATATTCAAATTCAACAAGCCACTTGTATCTCACCGTGAGTTCAAGTGACAGTTCGACGCCTTTGTAGTACTGAAAGAGGGCCACTAGATGATAATGGGCGCTCGCTGGTATCGTTTTTTCTTTCTCATACGTGATTTATATTCAAGGTTGACTTGCTCTTCGCACATCTCGATATCAAATTCTTATAGACATCAAATGTCTTGAGAATATTAGATTCCAGTGGATTTCTTACATTTAACCTCCTTTTTACTTCGAGAACTCTCTACTAGGTACATACGGAATACTTATTAATTACATACTACTCGTAGGTATTCACTTGAAATATTCACGGAGTGATACTTTATCTCTTGTTCTTGATCTCTCTTTACTTCCGCTTGTATACACATGCGCACATCCATCTTTAAGTTTAGGAGGAAAAATATCTCTCATTTACGAGGCAACTTATCTCTATCTATCTATCTATCGTGTTGAGGAAACAATACCCAGGGATGAGAGACATAAAGATGAGAATGAGCAAATCTGTCTGCTTCTCTTACATCTGCACGGTTTGGCTGGAGTTTGGGATTGTGGTTTTTGTGTGTGCGGTTTTGTGGGTTTCTGGTTGAGATACGGCAGTTGAGATATTTGGTGGGTGGTGGAATTGAAACTGAAAGGAAAGGAGACTTTCGTGATCGATGCAAGAGAAGAATACCGAGAGAGGAGAAGCGCTTGAAGAAGAGCAGCGGATTGATGCTTTTCTTCTGGTACTTGCACGGTTCGTGTTAGCGGTCATTTTACTTTCTCTTTTTGAACTCCGTGACAGACAAGAGAGTTTGGTTCAAGTTGTGAGGATATAGGATTTGGGGTGTAAGTTTTCAATATCAGGGGAAAGGCCCAAGGTTGAGTTACAAACTACCATCACCTTTACCTTCATTTCTCTGCAAGCCTTCAGAGCCACACCAATACTGATCTTCACATTCCTTTATATTTTCCGTGCGCAATCCTTACGCACAGTTATCAAACACTCTCACAATCCAATTATATTACTCATCAATCGCCTTAGTGAGTGATTTTCGATTGACAAATTATACTTATCTAACAAATCCATCACCATGCCACCCAAGTGAAAGAAGTCAATTGTCGATAGCCTAACGGAATCTTCTATAGCAGATAATAATTTCGATATTAAATCTGTAGTATCCGTCCTTTCTACTGCCTCCGCAACACCCATCTAATCAAAGGGTAAGAAACCTGAAATCGAGAAAGCACAGAAAGTCAAAGCTCCACCAAAGAATAAAGCTCCTGCTAAAGAGGAAGCTCATCCAGAAGACAAGGAAGATATGAAGGAGGTCAAAGATTTGGAGATAAAAGGTATCGTCAAGGAAGCCGAGGAGGAAAAATAATTAGGCAAAAAGGCGCCACACGCTTTCCACCACATGTTTCGAGAACCAAATCAAATTCTCACTCTTAGTCATCTGATATTGCGAAGAATACGTGTTGAGTTTGACTGGCTGGTGGTACAATTAGCCGCACCAACTCTCACCTCCCATATCCCTCAATTGCAACAGACTGATTTGTTATCTCCGTCGTTTTCCTAATATTCATACCCTCTCTTTCACTCAAGGCAAAGGCTTCCACATCTTCAGCGCCACCTATCTTTGTATTACGATATGCTCCACCGTCCGAGTTCAAATCTGGTTGTAAATGGTAACGCCTGCTGGATGAGCGGTCTGCACTAAGCAAGGAGCGAGTCTGGGAAACATAGCTCATGATTAGGCTCACGTATGAGTCCCATTTGGCGGGCTTGCGGTGCCTGAAGAAGGCAGGGAAGGAGAGGAGACAGCTGCAGATTATGCCGATATCAACCTCGAGCACGCTGATGGGAAATTAGTAAGATTCTTTAGAACTGAGATGGTGAGAGGCAAATTAGAACACATACGCCCAGAGACTCAACTGGACATAGTTCCATGTTGCATCTAAATCGTTGACTAGAGGGATTGTGAATACAAAACGAACAATACTAGCAATGCATGCACTGTTTCTACGTTAAACTCCTGGACTGAAATCAAACATGTGGAAAGAAGGAAGTCAAAAAAGCTGAGAATACTCACAAAAGCCCTATGCTGAAAGCTGCTGTCAATTTTTTTTCTTCTTCGTGCTCATGTGTAAGCTCCAAACACATTGGATTGGCAAGACAAAAATATAGAAGTCGCTCAAAAATCCCCATATCCCAGTGGCATATGGCAGAGCTTCCTCTGGGCCACATTCTCCCTCTAATAAAGGATTCCATGATAGAGCAATGGGTTTGCATAGGAAGAGTGTGTAGAAGAACACGACGACGTAGAAGACCACGTTGCTAATTATGCCAAACCAGATAAGGTACCGGATTTTCTTATTGTTTCCGGCAAATATACGATCGAAGCAGATGAAGAAGGATAGCTTTACCGCAAGAACGATTGGGATGTACATTAGTTCTGTCACGAAGAGATACTGTAAGTTGAGAGTTAGTTCGAAGCAACAATGATGGAGAGGGACTTGGGTCAAAAAAGGGGGGGCTACCTTGAGGCCCATGATGAGCCAGTCTGGAGGGATGTCCCAGAGATGTCTGCCGATACCATAGTTCCCAGCTGATAATCGAAGATTAGTTAGAGCAAAAGTCTTGAGAGGCTTCAACGCCTCACATCGAGATAAATTGAAAGCATACAAGCCAATAACATTCCAGACCATACGACACTCAATGCCTAACCAAAACATCAGAAAATACTAAAAATGGTCTCGATCCTTTCCCCCCCCCCGATATTTCTCACCCAAGCAAATATCACCATGTCTATAATTAAGCCGAGAAACATTAGCAAACTCCTTGCCGATTGATGGATTAATGACGGGTTCATACAATCATCCAGACCAAAGCTCTTTGAAATATAGGTACGTGTATAGGTACGCATTAAGATTGCGCATGTGATCAGAGTGAGGCATGTAGTATGCAGGATGATATCTTGTTTTTTGTGGTCCGGCGGGTCGATGTAGTTTGGCTCAACGCCTGGTGGTAGTTCTGTGAGAGACATGGAGTAAGGTCGGGCTGACAACTGAAAAGCAATAGAAATTTAGTATCCTTTGAAAATGGGAAAGACGTCCACTAGTAGGAAAACTTATTCTTTTTCTGATCTACTCTTGCAAAATGAATGCTAGGGGTGTGATTCGGGACACTATTTAGAATATCACTCCATGGAATAAGATTAACGAATAGGGGTTGTTGGAATTTTAAACTTAGCACTTCATCGGACATGGAAATGGTAAGAAAGTGAGGCACAGTTAGTTGGACGGTGCAACTGATAGGCAGTCTTACTGGGTAGTCGGTAGCTGCTGTGATGTGTGCATTTGAAAATATTTACACTTAAAATTAGAACGATATGGGTATAAGAATTAACCGATTCTCTCGGAAATGATAGAATTAGACCGGTTTGCACCTAGTTCAAAAACCATTGGTGGTTTTACTGGAGAAATGACCGCTCATGATTTGATGTGGGACAAACAAGGCTTAGTCGGAAATAAAGTGTGGGGGGACCTTGTCTATTTCAACTCCAACAGTACTCGTGAGATTGACTTTGCAATCTAAACAAACTATCCATCCAAAGATTCAGCCGGTGGAGCTTCAAAAGTAAGTGAATGGGTGTTGACTACTTTAATCTTGCTGAACCGAGTAGCCGGTGATGTGACTCGAATACTACCTTCCTACAAATATTTTTTACGGCTCTGCGCAATGTCGAAGGGTCTCCAAAAGTGGCATTATCTTCAGCAAAATTCAAGATTATGATTCAGGTATTTATCTTCCAAGCTAAATATAATTGAAAAGATGACACTAATATGAAAATTTTTATACATTGTACTACTTAAATCTTGTACGAGCGTACCTAGGTTTATCTACTTCTCGGTTTCATTATACTAGAACTTCTTTTTAAATTCCCTTGTTAAACCCTTGAGGTTCTTAGTTTAAAGATGTGCTAATAAATTCCTGAATTACCCCTTTCGGTGACTATTTAAAATTTAAATCTTACAGTTAGTGCCAACTGCTATCAGCCCAAACGCCTTTTCACACCAAAACTCATCATTTATAATTAT